>SZWC01013404.1:0-17837 GCA_023375785.1 Penium margaritaceum | reverse complement strand
CAGAAAATAGCTCAGTTCAGGCTGGCAGGTTTTCTCGGTGAGGCCTGCCAGACAGCCGACAGCCCAAAACCCGGGCGTCGTCCGTTTTGCCTGAAAACTGGACCATACCATAATACCGCCGCTGCGAACGCAGCCGTGCGGTCAGAATCTGCTAGAAAATTAGTAGCGAGGAGTTATGGCAGCCTAAACCCAGATAATGCCCACAATGGTTTGTGCTGCCGAACAAGGCCATGCAACATGCAACTGGGACCCTAGGCAGTGCATGACGACACAGACGCAATAGGACGCGCTGGACGCATGCAAGCAGCAAATGCGGTGTCAATGACCGCCGGCAGCACGACCGCCGAGGAGGCCTGCCGATGGAGCTGAGCGCGTCGCCTGAGAGAGGAGGCTCCAGTGAACTGCGAGAAGACCTCAGCGTGCGTCGGCTCCACCGGACGACACTCCATCAGCGTCGCGTCTCGCCGTCAGTCATCTGCACGCCGATGTACACAAGCCGGGAGGACACAACAGAGCACAATGAGAGATGTGCAAAAACCAACAAGATGCATACTCCACATACGCTCGTGGTCGATGTGGCTTCTTGATTTTAACTGCTTTGCATGCTGTGCTAGTTTGGTAGCTCATTACACCAGGTTGTTGATCCTGCGGGGCCACACTCTCGGTCGCTCCGAGGTGTGAGTGACCACGGCGGCTTCTTAACGACCGGTTCGGTTCGACCCCAGGGTGGCGGCCGGGCCCCACATCGAGCTTCTTGTATGGGTGGTCTAGTCAACCGGATGCTAAGAGCTCGCTAGCACTTTACTCTCACTAACTTGTCTCTCGCTACATTTTCAATGATTCTCACCTCCTCGCTCCACCTATCGGCATGGATGTTGTGTGATCCTTGCTTCTTGGGTAGAGAGCGTATATCGGCGTCTCGCCGCTAAGCACTGGCATCACAGCAAGAGGGAACCAAGCCAGAAATTGTCCTAAAGCGGAGGTTGGGGCAGTAGAGTTGTTGATGAGAAGATGCAAGGAAGCTTCCTAGCAACACTCCCGTTGGCCAAGCGTCAGTGCCTGATCAGACGGTGACGACAGTCACAAGTCGTGCACGCAACGGCAAGAGTTTGGCTAGGGGACACAAGGCAAAGTATCTGAAGGCTTCAATAGCATTTGCAGAGAGAAATGACAAATGACAGGTCCATGGCATAAATACCTGCCGCGGCGCACAGCGGGTGTCGCACGTGGCGGTCCAAGAGCTGTCCTAAAACCGGCCCAAAACCACTGTTTTGGCCATAACTCTGCGCACACATGTCAGAATACCACGCCGTCTGAACCTAGACGTGCAAGATCACAAGACGAACGCTATGACTGGTCACATGCATGCATCCATCATCAAACGGTGGACACATAATGCAAAAACATGCAAATCGGGCTCTTGGCCAGTCCGCCGAAAAGACTCCTGCAAGCTGCAGAAAAAAGAGCACGGAGTCCTCGCAGTGTCCGGGGCTCTGGAACGGTAGTCGGCCAGCTCCAGGCTGGTAGTCCGCCGCGGGTCGTCGCACCGGTGTCACCAGGGCCCGCCTCAGGGATCTGCACGAGTATGGACACGGCCAAGTGGTCACAGTAGACTGTACAAGAACTTCACAAAACACAACACTCCCCCATGACCCGATGGTACGCATGTCCATGCACGTGTAGCATTGGGACAAGTACAATAGTGAGTGTAAAACACATGGGACACGGAAACACATCCCACACTCAACCACCCTCAGGCATGGGGCAAAGCCCAACAGATCGAATGACCACCAAGAACTTTCCGCGAGCTTGTGCCTTCGTCTAGAAATCAGCACGCTGCATGTCAGTGCCAACCCACATGACGGAGATCACGTGTCGCTCCACCAGATCACGCACAAAGTGATGCTCAACCGCAATGTGCTTCGTGCGAGCGTGAAAGACACCGGAGTTCTCCGCAATGGCAAGAGCGCTCTGGTTGTCGCAACGAAGCACAATGGCGGGTACTGNACGCCGTCTGAACCTAGACGTGCAGAATCAAAAGACGCACGCAACGACTGGTCACATGCATGCATCCATCGACTGACAGTGAGTGTGTAATGCAAAAACATGCAAATGGGCCTCATGCCCAGTCCGCCGAAAGGCGCCTGCAAGACGTAGAAGTCACAACAAGGAGTCCCGGTGACATCTGGGGCTCTGGAACAGTGGTCGGTCAGCTCCAGACGGGTAGTCCGCCGCCTGTCGTCACGCCGGTGTCACCAGGGCCGCCTGCCTCAGGGATCTGCACGAGTATGGACACGGCCGAGTGGTCACAGTAAACTGTACAGGAACTGCACAAAGCACAACACACGCATCACTGACGTCCTTGCCGGTTGCAAGGTTGGCGTGGGCTCGTCCATGCTCAGTTCTGCCAAGGAGAGTGTTTGCTATTCTCAGCGTTTGGTGATTAGCCATTGCATGGCTTAAGCATGAGAGAGAATACTTTAGAGATGCATACTCCACATACGCTCGTGGTCGATGTGGCTTCTTGATTTTAACTGCTTTGCATGCTGTGCTAGTTTGGTAGCTCATTATACCAGGTTGTTGATCCTGCGGGGCCACACTCTCGGTCGCTCCGAGGTGTGAGTGACCACGGCGGCTTCTTAACGACCGGTTCGGTTCGACCCCAGGGTGGCGGCCGGGCCCCACATCGAGCTTCTTGTGTGGGTGGCCTAGTCAACCGGATGCTAAGAGCTCGCTAGCACTTTACTCTCACTAACTTGTCTCTCGCTACATTTTCAATGATTCTCACTGAGAAACTGCTAGGAAGCTTCCTAGCCTTGCTGCTGCTGATGTGGCGACACTGTCCAGTCAGCTGACGCACTAGCAAGCAGGCAGGTGCAAGAAACAGCAAGGATCAGGCTAGGGAGACGCGCAAAGTCTCATAAGCTTCAATAGCTTAGTAAATGCAGAGAGAAATGACAACTGACAGATCCAGGGCATAAATACCTGCCGCGGCGCACGGCGGGTGTCACACGCGGCAGTCCAAGAGCTGTCCTAAAACCGGCCCAAAACCACTGTTTTGGCCGTAACTCTGCGCACACATGTCAGAATCCTATGCCGTCTGAACCTAGACGTGCAGAATCAAAAGATGCACGCAACGACTGGTCATATGCATGCATCCATCGACTGGCAGCGAGTATATAATGCAAAAACATGCAAATGGGCCTCATGCCCAGTCCGCCGAAAGGCGCCTGCAAGACGTAGAAGGCACATCAAAGAGTCCCGGTGACATTTGGGGCTCTGGAACAGTGGTCGGTCAGCTCCAGACGGGTAGTCCGCCGCCTGTCGTCGCGCCGATGTCACCAGGGCCGCCTGCCTCAGGGATCTGCACGAGTATGGACACGGCCGAGTGGTCACAGTAAACTATACAGGAACGGCACAAAGCACAACACTCACCCCCTCGCTCCACCTATCGGCATGGATGTTGTGTGATCCTTGCTTGTTGGGTAGAGAGCGTATATCGGCGTCTCGCCGCTACAGACTGGCATCACAGCAAGAGGGAACCAAGCCAGAAATTGTCCTAAAGCGGAGGTTGGGGCGGTAGAGTTGTTGATGAGAAGATGCAAGGAAGCTTCCTAGCAACACTCCCGTTGACCAAGCGTCAGTGCCTGATCAGACGGTGACGACAGTCACAAGTCGTGCACGCAACGGCAAGATTTTGGCTAGGGGACACAAGGCAAAGTATCTGAAGGCTTCAATAGCATTTGCAGAGAGAAATGACAAATGACAGGTCCATGGCATAAATACCTGCCGCGGCGCACAGCGGGTGTCGCACGTGGCGGTCCAAGAGCTGTCCTAAAACCGGCCCAAAACCACTGTTTTGGCCATAACTCTGCGCACACATGTCAGAATACCACGCCGTCTGAACCTAGACGTGCAAGATCACAAGACAAACGCTATGACTGGTCACATGCATGCATCCATCATCAAACGGTGGACACATAATGCGAAAACATGCAAATCGGGCTCTTGGCCAGTCCGCCGAAAAGACTCCTGCAAGATGCAGAAAAAAGAGCACGGAGTCCTCGCAGTGTGCGGGGCTCTGGAACGGTAGTCGGCAAGCTCCAGGCTGGTAGTCCGCCGCGGGTCGTCGCACCGGTGTCACCAGGGCCCGCCTCAGGGATCTGCACGAGTATGGACACGGCCAAGTGGTCACAGTAGACTGTACAAGAACTTCACAAAACACAACACTCCCCCATGACCGGATGGTACGCATGTCCATGCACGTGTAGCATTGGGACAAGTACAATAGTGAGTGTAAAACACATGGGACACGGACACACATCCCACACTCAACCACCCTCAGGCATGGGGCAAAGCCCAACAGATCGAATGACCACCAAGAACTTTCCGCGAGCTTGTGCCTTCGTCTAGAAATCAGCACGCTGCATGTCAGTGCCAACCCACATGACGGAGATCACGTGTCGCTCCACCAGATCACGCACAAAGTGATGCTCAACCGCAATGTGCTTCGTGCGAGCGTGAAAGACACCGGAGTTCTCCGCAATGGCAAGAGCGCTCTGGTTGTCGCAACGAAGCACAATGGCGGGTACTGACTGACCAAGCTCAAGAAACAGGCGCTGTAGCCATACCGCCTCAGCAGC
Source organism: Penium margaritaceum (assembly GCA_023375785.1). Taxonomy (NCBI): domain Eukaryota; kingdom Viridiplantae; phylum Streptophyta; class Zygnematophyceae; order Desmidiales; family Peniaceae; genus Penium; species Penium margaritaceum. The sequence continues at coordinate 13,194 of SZWC01013404.1, read as the reverse complement.
CCCTGCGCCCAAAGCAACGTACTCTGCCTCCGACGAGCTACGTGCGATGCAGCCCTCCTTCCCGCTACGCCAAGACAGAGCGATACCACCGACGAGGAACACGTAGCCAGTACGGCTGCGTCCATCTGGGCTCCAGGCCCAGTCGTTGTCAGTGTAGCCATCAAGGACCATCGAACACTGCCGACAAAAGCAGAGTCTGAGGTACGGCGTGGAGACCACGTACCGCACCAATCGCACAGCCGTGTGAAGGGCTCTGGCACGTGGAGCCTGCGAGAACTGAGCGAGGAGGTTGAAAACGAATGCGATGTAAGGACTTGTGGTAGTGGCCAGGTACATCAGAGATCCGATGAGACGGAGGTACAAGGTCTCGTCCACTGTCTCCCCCAGCTGTGTGGGATCATCCACCTTCAGGGCATCCTGCCCATCGGGTGTAAGAGGCGTGGAAGCGGTGGACACTACACCAAGGAGATCGCTAAAACGCTCCCCCACGACTCGTGCGTATCGGGCCTGATGCAGCAACAGTGTCCGACGCCTGCGATCTCGCATGATCTCCATACCAAGAAACACCGATGGAGGACCGAGGTCCTTCATGGTGTAGGCAGTCTGAAGGACAGCCTTGGCCTCATTCATGGCTTCCAGGGACGGAGACGCAATCAGAAGGTCATCGACATAGACCAGGATGGCGGTGAACTGTCGGTTGTCGGTAGGATGAAGAGTGAGGGATCTGCCTCGCTGTGTACATACGAGTCAAAGTGCCGGTGATCTCCCGGTTCCAACATCGCGGGGACTGCTTTAGGCCGTACAAGGACTTGCGCAAGGGCGAGACCTTGTCATCATCCTCAAAGCCTGGTGGCTGAGCCATGTAAATCTCCTTATCCAGAGGGCCATGGAGGAACACATTGTTCACGTCCATCTGGTGCAGTTCCCAGTCATGCTAGCCACTACACCGAACAGAGCTCGAGCTGAGGTCATGCGGCCGATAGGGAAAGAAAGTGTCAATGTAATCGACGCCCTCAATCTGAGAGTACCCCTTGACGACCAAGCGGGCCTTGTAGCGTTCCAGTGAGCCATCCGGCTTCACTTTCTTGTGAAAGACCCACTTGACCTGAATAGCCTTCCTCCCAGGTGGAAGGTCGACAAGCTCGTAGACTCTTTGCTCTCGGATAGCACGAAGCTCATCCTCGCAGGCAACATGCCAAGCGTCAGCATCCTGTGACGAGAGAGCTTCCCTCAGGGTGCTCGGGTCGGGCGCCATAGAGGGAGAGCTTTGCGTGGCAAGGGCACACGCCTCGGTGCTAGGCCTGATGACCACAAGATCAGCTGCTGCATCACAAGCGATATGGAACTCGCGAGTGACGAAAATCGTGCCCTACGGGGCATGCCGGATGTGCCTCTGTGAGCTCAGTGCGGACACTCAGGCCAAGGGCCTTTGTGCCGTGGTCACCACTCGCGATGCTGCAAGAGGGGTGCCTTGGTGCGTGGCCCGACGCTCGCTTAGCTCTGGAATCTAATGCTCGATGACAGCCACTGGGCTCACGGGAGTAACCTGAGCTTGAGGGGCGCACCTCAGGCTCAGGGACAGGCACGACCATAGCTGATGGGGGCTGAGGCAAGGCATCCGGTGATGCCGTGCGAGGAGATGCGTGTGTGGGGGACACGGGGCTGGGTGTGACAGCAGGAGCAGGCAAGACCTGACCTGACACAGAGGCAGGAGTGCCAGCAGACGCAGGTACGGGAGTAGGCGAGACTGGACCAGACACATAAACAGGCTTGCCAGCAGACGCAGGTACTTGTGCAGAAGTAGGCGTCGGAACAGAAACAGGGGCACCTGTGCGGCGTGAAACAGGCTGTACGGGCGAGGTCTCTGGACTGACGGCGATGATCGTCGGGTCATCAAGGGCCGCAGACCGAGAGGTGAAGGGGGCTCAAATGGACACATCAGCCTGGTGAGAGGTGCTCGCTGGCGTGAAAATCTCCCCCATCCGCCGAGAATCCTCACAGGTAGGAACATGTGTGGCAGAGAGTGCCGTGATCGAAATCAGGGCACGGTAGGTGAGAGACTAAAAAAAGAGCGCGTCGCGTGACTCAATGACGCGACGACGAGTGGGGTCCCAGAAGCGCCAGGCCTTCGACCGCGGGGAAATGCCTACGAAGGCACACAAGCGGCCCAGAGGTGAGACCTTGGACCCCTGCTGGTCCTCGGTGTACCACACGGAGGCCTGGGATCTCTAGACGCGAGCGTGATGACGGTGTCCAAACCAGAGCTCATACGGTGTAATATGGTCCGGAAGCGGACCGTGCGGGAGGCGGTTCCAGACCCAAGTCATGTAGGCAAAACCCTCAAAGGCAAAGGACTCAGGGAGACCGCACTTAGACCGCATAGCGCGAACTACATCCTCCATGGTGCGGTTCCAACGCTCGGAAACACCGTTCTGCTAAGGGGTAGCAGGAGCGGGGACCTGGTGAAAAATCCCGTGCTTAGCAAAGAATCCGTCCATCTCACCAAGGAGCTCACCGCCGCGATCCGAGCGAAAAGTATGTAGCGTGTGACGTGACTGATGCTCAGGCATCACTAGCCAGAGTCGAACCGCAAGGGCGGCGTCGCTCTTCTGACGTAGGTTGTAGACCCACTGCATCCAGGTAAAGTCAGAAGTCAGAGTCAGAACATACCAGCCTGGATCAGATAGGGACTCAACCAGAAGAGGACCAAAAAGGTCTGAGTGAACTAGCTCGAGACGCCAAAGCGCTCAGGAACAAGAGTCAGGGTAGGTGCATCGGTGCATCTTCCCCCGAGCACAAAAGAGAGTCGGTCTTGGGTGGCTTCTCCAAAGAAGCCGCGTCAAGACCGAGAGCTGGCTGTGTCCGAATGAGCTTTGACACAGTATCGGAGTCCGCGTGACACAAACGGCAATGAAGCAACCGCTGGTGTTCCGGAGACAGAATACCAGTGACAAAGACCTGACAGGAGGAGGAAGGAGAGCAAGGGGAGGAGATTCGAGAGATGCGATACAGATCATCTACCATTGAGGCACGAAGGACAATGCTACGAGGGTCAGTAGCATTCACAGTCGCTAAGTCTGCAGTATTCTCCACAGAGAGATCCATCAGTGTGCAGGCATGCAAAAAAAGCAGGCTGAGCTCAAGATCAGGCACAAACAACACGTCGGAAAGGTACAAGGGGCCAGAAGGACCGTCGAAACATACAACCCCAACACCATGGACTGGCAAGGACTGACCAGAGCATGTACGGACGGAACGGACAGACGTGACATGACCGAGAACAACAAAATCACTATGAGGACACGTCATGTGATGAGTGACACCAGAATCGATGATCTGAGTGCCAGCGGAGTCACGACTGGTGGACGTCACTGTACAACGGGCAATGGAACACTCGGCATCAGAGGGACGTTGAGCCGTCAATGGGGAGGAACGACGCAGGGCACAAAGGTGAGACTCATGAACCCAATTTGTGTAGTCAGGCTGATCATCATCACATGCTGATTGTGCTCCTCCACACGCATCGTCACGAGCTACAGGAACGGATGGACAGACAGTCTGTGGACCACCCGACGATGACAGCACACTCGCACCTCCGTGAAAGTGGAGTGCCAGAAGGTGTCGGAGCTCAGTAATGGTGCTGTCGCGTGGGCCCGGATCACTGCTACTCGCCGGTGAAGAAGTAGGAACAGCTGCAGTCGTAGCCGCCACGCATCCGGAGGATGGCGAGGATGACGTGCTGGACGTGGAACGGAGGGCATGCGCAGCCTGGAGCCCACGAGTAATCCGTGCCCAGTCGAGTTGCTGCTGGCACTCGGTGTAGCGATGGGCACCTCCACAGTTGTAACAGTGAACAGAACGTCCACTACTACCACTGGATGACGACTGCTGCTCTGACTGTTGCTGAACTGATCCACGCTTCCCCTTCTTCTTCTTCCCCTGAGTTGCTGCTGCAATACCTTGTGCCTGAGTGGGTGTGGGCGGGACTAAGGAGGAGGAGGAAGATGAGGACATGATGGAGGATGAAGAAGGAGACTGCAGGAGGGAATATGGTGGTGATGCGACGAGTGCTGTAGTAAGAGAAGTCTCCTCATGGGCCACGGCTGCCTCGCGGGCTGAAGTCACCTGGAGGAAGAGCTGATGCGCCCAGGGGAAAAGTTGCATAGTGGCTGAAAAGGGCTCGAGGACACCGTCGCTATACCATTTGAAGATGTCAGTATACTCAAGGCAAACTCCGAGCATCATCGTATGGAGCGCCCACAGCTGTGTGCCTCCTGAGGTCCCAAGGCGCGTGTAGATGCGCATGGCGCGTCGCCAGTAATTGGCTGCAGGCTTTGCAAGCCCCTGGCAGGGAGAGTAGAAGGCACGAATGTGTGCTGCACAAGTGGCGTGCATCTCTGCGGCCAGCAGGGATAAGGCCAGATCCCAACCTCTGCGTGGATTGGCGTCGATGCCTGTGCCGAGCTTGCCAAGGAAGGGGCAAAAATCGACGACGGCCTCGCGTGGCATGGCGTAGAGGAGTCCGCGCATCGCCCTGGCTGCTGTTAGCACCTGTGCTGGGTCTGTAGGCTGATACGGGCTGTGGTAGTAGGGCCACACTCCCTCTCAAGTAGCCCAAACCTGAAAGAGGATCTCCTAGTAGTCGAAGCCGTCCTCACTGATGTACCATGGAGGTGGTGTCTCATAGTCCTTGGGTTGCCGCTCCGTGGGGAGAGCAACCGCAGGCCAAGGACGACGAGGGAAGGGGAAGACTCTTGGAAGGGGATAGTCATCGGAATAGTCGGGTGACGATCGTATTAGAGGAAACCGAGGAGATCTGGTGCCCGTCTACATCTGACAGAGGAGCTCTTGAAGAGCTTGAATCTCATGATCCGGGGCGTCGCCTGTCGTGCCTGGCATGAATGGATCATCATCCAAGAGGTGGTGGATCAGGTCTATCTCCTGACACGGGTGCCTGAGCCAACTGCCATGTAGAGATCGCGACTCAGGTATCTCCCTTGGAAACCTGCCGTGGGCCCGTGGACTGGGCACGCAGAAGCTCAGTCAGCGTGCGGATGGAATCAGTCTGCTCCCGCTGTAGGCGACGCATCTCATCCTGCTGGCTCCGCAGGTCCTCAATGGCCTGCGAGCGTGGACTCAGGACACCAGAAGAAGAGGAGGAGGGATCACCTGTCCCCTTCCCCTTGTCAGACGAGTTCATGTCGCCTCTCTGTATGGGTCGACAGGACAGCTTTGTCGGATTGCAAAAGTGTCAGCGTTTCTCGAGGAGTTGAGACACTGGCAATGTTTGAGTCTCCTGCCAAAATTTTGGCTAAGTATGGTGATGACGTCAGCAGGTGGTTGCTGACGTCAGCAAGCAAAAATGCTGACGTCAGGGTGACTCCCCCCCGCCTTTTTTTTCTCTCGCGGTTCTGTGCAAGCGTGCAGTCGCCCCGCGTCGGCTGCGCAAAAGCTACGCAGCAGCTTCCGCTCAGCTGCTGCTGCAGCTGTGCTGTCAGCTGCAGCAATAGCTGCATGGTTGCGCGCACAGCAGTGGCAGCAGCGGCTGTGCAATGCCGCTGCTGCTGCTACTACGCGCTATGGCTGCTACTCATTGCCGCCGCCGTGCGTAGCTGCTGGTGCCGCTACTGTGCTACTGTTACTGCAGGTGCTGCTGCTCTGCTACTGCCACGGCGGCTGCTGCTGCTGCTGTGCTACTGTTGCCGCTGCTGCTGCCGCCGCTGCTACCGCTGCGCTACTGTTGCCGCGGCCGCCGCTGCGGCTGTGGACGGTGGCTGCACTCGCTATAGCCGCCGCGCGCTACTGTAGCTGCTGCTACGATGTTGTTACCGCCGCTGCTGTTGCTCTCCTGCTCTGCAGCTGCTGGCACCGTGGCAACGCCACTACTACGGTCTCACGTGATGGGTGTGGGCTTCGTCAACGGCGACCGGCTGTCTTCGACAGGCCCCAGTGGATCTGCTGCAGTGGTGACTCTCACTGCTGCTGCTCTGCTGCGTCTCTGCTGCGCAGCTTAGTAAGAACTGTCTCACTGCTCTAATACCATGAGAAGATGCAAGGAAGCTTCCTAGCAACACTCCCGTTGTCCAAGCATCAGTGCCTGATCAGACGGTGACGACAATCACAAGTCGTGCACGCAACGGCAAGAGTTTGGCTAGGGGACACTAGGCAAAGTGTCTGAATGCTTCAATAGCATTTGCAGAGAGAAATGAAAAATGACAGGTCAATGGCATAAACACCTGCCGCGGCGCACAGCGGGTGTCGCACGCGGCAGTCCAAGAGCTGTCCTAAAACCGGCCCAAAACCACTGTTTGGCCATAACTCTGCGCACACATGTCAGAATGCTATGCCATCTGAACCTAGACGTGCAAGATCACAAGATGGACACTACGACTGGTCACATGCATGCATCCATCATCAAACGGTGGACACACAATGCAAAAACATGCAAATCGGGCTCATGGCCAGTCCGCCGAAAAGACTCCTGCAAGCTGCAGGAAAAACAGCAGGGAGTCCCGGCAGTGTCCGGGGCTCTGGAATGGTAGTCGGCCAGCTCCAGGCTGGTAGTCCGCCGCCAGTCGTCGCATTGGTGTCACCAGGGCCCTCCTCAAGGATCTGCACGAGTATGGACACGACCAAGTGGTCACAGTAGACTGTGCAAGAACGTCACAAATCACAACAGTTGATGCAGCGTGCGGGCTTCCACGCTCGTTGCTTAGTCTGCTGCCTCCTCAATCTGCCGCTCTATAGTCTAAGTCTGAGTGCTCTCGGTTTGTTACTCAGAGATGCACACTCCAGTGTTAGCGCCAGAAAGAAGATGAAAACTGGAAGTGACTGATTAAGAATGAAGAATGAGCAAGAATGGGAAACACCTCCAAGTTGTAGCTCACCCCCAACTATGTAGAGCTTGTTACTCTGCTCACTAGGCAATAAAAAAATGGGCAGTTCGACTATAGAGCTTGGGTCGCTCATGGGGTTTGATAAGACGGCCCTTTTCTTTCAAACGTTATCAGCGGGGCCTCGACAGCCAATCTCATCAACCATGATGCCGGACCGGCAAATCTCATCAACGCAAGGGCCATTCGACTGCATCCCCCTTGTCAGAATGGCGATGCGGCCATGCGAATGGTTCACACAAGCCCGACATCGACCAGAACGAAGTCACGAGGGAAGTCGATTGAATAACTATTCGCTTCTTTACCGTCATTTACGGTGATTCCTGGAACTTAGTGGAGAGAAACATTTGTCGAAGAAACGATCATCGAGCAAAACATTGGTAAAAAACGAGACAATGAAGAAACCGTCGGATGGTCGATGTGTGGCATCCAAACAATTCAAAATGTAAACAGGAGTGCAAACCACATTCAATGAAAAATCGGTGATAAACAATGACCAGCATGAACGAAAGACGTGGAAACAACATTTCCATGACCAAAAGCGGCCCTAAGAAACACAAAAGGCATCAAATTGTAATACGACTAAAAAAGTATGAAACATGCCAAAAATGTATAAAATAAGGTAAGACTTAAAACGGCCTAATTCCGCTATACCCACTGTTTGTGTAGGCTACTGTGCTGGACAAGCAACAGTTCACCTAGTGCAAGGACGACACCATGCAAGGGTTGACATAAGCCATGGGCAGTTTGCGTGAAAGTTGGATTGTCGGAACAAAAAATCACAAGGCACGCACAACGAGGTGATAGCCGTCAGGTTGGGAGGGGGCGAGCGAGCGAGCAGCGAGCTCGATCTCTTTTGCCGAAATCCAAGTTAGGTGACCTGCACCAAACTACCCACTGTAAAGTTGCAACCTGTAAACTAGGTCACTGAAGGGATAAACCTGCAGAAGAACAGGCTAGAGTGTGAACCCGATGTAACTGTGCGTGCACGCACGCCAGCCAGAGGCATGTGAGACTTGTGCAGATGCCTGTCTATGAGGCTCGCCGTGTAGTCATGCCACCACGACGTAGCAGCCAGCAGGGGTTGCCTCTCTCCAGTTAATCACCTGCAGTCGTGAGGTGAGTGTGCAACGAGGCCAGAGGTCACCGTGTGGTACAGACACAAAACCAACACTCCGCCATGACCCACGGCTGACTTGCACAATGGCACAACAGGCACTGCGCCGCCGTCACAAGGAGTGACACGACACAAGACTGTACACAGGCACCGGTGCAACAGATCAACTAGGAGGATCACGAGGACACAATAGCCCAACGGCGTGAACTGCGGCCTTGAAGACATCACTGCTAAGTGCCTTTGTGAGGAAGTCTACACGTTGCTGTCGGGTGTCGACCCACACAATCTGAACATCACTTGCAGCCACACGCTCACGCACAAAATGATGCTCCACATTGATATGCTTTGTGTGAGTGTGATGCATGCCATCATGCTTAGCGATAGCCTTCCTGCTTTGGTTGTCGCAGCGCAAGGTGATGCAGCGACTGGAACACGCAATTGCTGCAACAAACGACACAACTAGACACTCTCACAGGTTCCAGCACCAAGAGCAACATTCTCTGCCTCACTGGAGCTACGTGCAACACAATCCTGCTTTCCACTCTTCCAAGAGATCACAGTCCCACCAACAAGGAAGACATAGCCAGTGCGGCTGCGTGCATCCGTGTCATGCGCCCAATCATTATTAGTGTACCCATCAACAACCACTGACGGCTGCGCCCGGTAACAGAGACCAACTCGGGCAATGGAGAGTGCATATCGCACAACACACAGTGCGGCTTCCATGTGCCGTGCACATGGAGACTGTGAGAACTGAGCAAGGAAGTTCTCAGCAAAAGCTACGTCTGCTCTGGTGGTGGTGGCCAGGTACATGAGAGACCCTATGACTCGCAGGTAGTCGGTCACGTCCACTGTCTCCCCTAGCTTGGACACGTCCAGAGCTGGTACGTGGAGCTGCTGGCGGTGGGAATGGGGGTGATGGTGGTGCAGCTGGCGTTTTAACAGTTGTGTTGGCTGTTGGCAATGGAGGTGTAAGACGTCGTGCTTCACGCTGTGTAGGAAATGCCAGGCAAGCGTCCAGCAAGTCCGCCAGAGGACCAAACAGCGGAGACAATGGTGTTGCTCTTGGTGCAGGGGAGGGGGGGGAAGTGGGTGCAGACATAGCTGAGGGCAATGCTACTCAACGTGCGGAAGCAGATGGTGCGGAGGGCATGCTTATCATGACGTCACAGGTGGAAAATCCTGATGATGCAGATGACTCCAGTGAGTTCTCCTAGTGTGAAAGCTCTGAGTCTGGTGACTGCACTGACATGGACTTAGATGAAGAAGAGTCCCTGCCCTTGGGTAGCGGGGAGGAGGATGAGTGGGAGTCTTCCTCCGGCATGTCTGATGAGAACGACACACATCCCAAGCAGCGTCACCATGCGTAATGACCCTCTGCTCAATTGCCATGGTAAGCCTTAAAAATAATTTTCTGTGTATGCATGTTTTCAACATTTCATTCTGGTTGTCCAACATTTCTAACCTATGGGTTTCCTTGCTATTGCAGGTTACACCAGTGCCCTTCATTAGTGGGTCCGTGAGGAGCACAAGGAAACGCAAGATGTTTTGGAGGAGACGTGCAAAGCCCCGAGAAGAGCGACAAGCAGTTGGTGTCAATGCATCCGTGGAGACAGGAATGTTACTTAGCACCCTTAGCTTGCACGATGGTGATGAGACAGGTGCCAGATTGCAAGTGGCCAATCCCTGTAGTGGGCAGTGTGCATCACCCTTTGGGGATGAATACTTTGATGCTGTCTGTGAGTTCTCGCGGGACACAGAGTGTGTGGCATGCGAAGGCATTTCGTATGTGCGTAGTCTCCCTATGTACATGCAGGTCTGGATTAGCCATGGCTATTTGACCCCACTGTTCTTTTGAGTGAAACATCTGACATTCCTGAATGGCTTACCCTTAGGTATTGCATTCATGTGTTCATGACAACTGTGATCATTGGTCTATTCATTCGCATAGGCTTCCCTTAGGAAACATCGTTGTAAGCAGTGAGTTAGTGCAGTAATACAATACGTAAGGATTGTTATATGCAATGTGTTTCGAACAGGTCTATTTTGGAGTAAGTGTATTCATTCGCATAGGATAATCTTAGGAATCATTGTTTCTTCCTGTGCATTAGTGTACCAAAGGAACAGGTAAGATTGGTTTGTTGCAATGTGTGGGGAACAGGAGTATTTTGATGTGGAAACGGTACTTAAGTCTTATTTAGAGAGGTAAAAATAGAGTGTAAGTAGATGACATTGGGCATGCTTGCAACATTCAGAAGAAAACTTTGAATTGCCCACTGTCACATGTCGTGCAGGTCTTCTGCCACAAGTGTTTCTTAAAGTTAGTGTATGAGAAAACTAGGGTCAATGCTGCTATCAACATACAAGCAGACATTCTTCACATCATATGACAAAGTCAAGGCATTCTGTAAACGAAACGCGAAGGAGAAACACTGGGTACGTTGATGAACAAAAGTTGAAAACTACTCCACAGCATCCACCGACAGAATCAAGTCCAAGGCATCCACTGCTCTGGGGTGTTTGGTGGACGAGAAGCTGGCATGCAAACACCCAGTATCCTGCACATTGTCATGTGAATAGGACGGTCGACCCATGTCTACTACTGTAACCACGGTGATTCGAGATGGCTAATGACGATTGCCAGCTCTGTATTCCTGCTATGTCTATGAGCGGCTGCATGTGCATGGACAGTTAGGATCGGATGAGGTCCATCGCTCCCATACGTCTAGGCAGTTTGATGGTCTCACACTGGGCAATGGCCAGTCGAGGGTCTGTGCCATGGCTTCAGGTGTCGGGGGCCATGTGGCCTTTGGCCGATGGCGGTCATGTACGCACCTCGTACGTGCCTCTTTGCGGTCCCATGTTTCCTTCATTGCGACCCATGCTCGGTGTGCAACAAAGGGATCCACATAATATCCAGTTCTCCATCCTCGACCTTCACTGTAGTTCATGCACCCCTTGGATGACATGCCGTTGGAGCCAACATTGGTTTGTTGATCCAATGGAAGAGGTGTCGCTAATTGAAGAAGAATGCATTATGCGCAGTTCGATGTTATGTACTATTCAGTACGCCGAAGAACCTTGCAAACCGGTACAATCTATCGGTTTGTCATGTGAATCCTTCGCTTCCATGATTGTTCGTTACCGTATGCACCGCACATACGTGACGGTTGCAAAGAGACTGTTTCGGCGGAATGATTGGCCCATAATCCGTGAATCACGGCTTCATACGGCAGCACATCGACGGCATCCGTTCGTCGAGTCAGCTCATGCTTGGTCGCAACTGTAGGTACGCTGGAATACGTCGTCGAGGCGTATGGGTGGTCCTCCGGTACGCGCTGGAGGCCTGACACGGTGGCATGCCACGTAACCGGTAGGACACGTACCCTTCCACGATGCAGATAATTCTCCTACTAGGGACCCGTTCTGCTGTTTTTGCGCCCTGCAGCCCTGCCGCCTGCTACGAAGAAAAGTGGGTATCGGAGTCAGCCCTGAAAAAGTGGGTAAGTTGAACAGTGTTTTTTAACTTCCGATATTGTGATCACCGATTAAAAAGTGTGGGGAGAACGGAAGGGACCTGCCAAAAAGTGGGAATAGTAGGCATCTTCTCCCACGAATGGACAATACGTAAATGAAGTTCTCAACCGTGGGTAACCTGCACAAAACGTTTTCAAATGGTGGGTAAAAAGGAATCCTTCCGAACTATTAAGCAGAGCGAAAGTCATAAAAACACAAAGACAGTGAGAGAGGGAGAGAGACAGGGGGAGAGTGTGAAAGAGAGACCGGCAACGGTACAAAAACACTAAAAACATACAAAGAAACATCATGAGCATGTAAGTAGTTTTTAACTATCGCTATATGTTTTTTTAAAACAGGAAAAGCATTAGTATACGGGGCCTAATCTGTGTTTGCGTCAATGACTAAGGTTTTCTTTTCATGTTGTCAGGCGTATGTCGGTGGAGTGTGAAAGTGGGTATGCGGAGATAAGAATTGTTCCTTATACGATTTTTTGCTCTGTGGATATCCGGAGAATTAGTTTTCAACAGTGGTCGTCAACAGTATATTTTTGCATTTAGTGGACATTATAGGTTTTTTTTTGTGAACATGGCCGTCCCATTCTTTTTCTGTGCAAAATGGGGAAGGTGTGCATTAGTTGCGACTACAGTGGGTATACGGCAAGTGTACCCAACTTAAAATCCACATGTGGAGATCAACCAAACTAGAGCAATTCACATACTTTGACAAATACAAATGATAAGGCCACACTTAGAACGCAAGGAAGATTCACCCCAAAACTCAAACATTAGACCAAAGTATACCATGAATCAAAAGTTATGACTGAAACCCTAAACAATTTCATCAAATGATAATGAATGTAATTAAGGTACATTCATTAGTATGCTTGTTGATTTTGGGCCCACGAAAAGATAAACATGCACACATTCATTCAGATGGATTTAAAAGGTGTAAACGAAAATGAAAGGATACAAATGCAAAGGAAACTTTACATGAATACATGGATATAACAATACCTATTCAAAAATAAACATCCAAATAGATTCATGAATAGAAATTCCAGAGATTAGCTCATGAAAAGGTATTCATTCGTTTTTTCATAAATATGAATTTCTAACCATGTAAAAAGAACATATGAACAAATATTGAATTTATTTGATTCAAAAATCATTATGAATATTAAAGTATTTCAGAAAGATGTATTTCCAGTTTGAACTGAACATAACTATGTATACAAGAAAGGATATAGGTATAAAGATCAATTTAGAAAATGAAATGCATATTCAGATATACATCCATACACATGTATATACAAATATCTACATGGTTATCTACAAGGTTACATATAAGCATAAGAAGGAAAAACAAAAATACCCTTATAAAAAAAGATTTAGACATACATTGGATATACACATAGATGTAAGAACGTGAATCAATACATACATCATCATACATAGTGATAAAGATATAGATAAAAAAAAGATACAAACATAGTCATAAGTATATGGATATAGACAAAGAGAAAGATATAGATATAGATATAGATATAGATATAGATACAGATCTACATATAGATATAGATATAGATATAGATATAGATATAGATATAGATATAGATATAGATATAGATATAGATATAGATATAGATATAGATATAGATATAGATAT
>SZWC01013403.1:54791-69959 GCA_023375785.1 Penium margaritaceum | reverse complement strand
TTTGTCCTCTTGAGTTAGTTCATTCGGACCTTCTTGGTCCCCTACCTGTCGAGTCTTTGTCCAATCGGGGCCGATACGTCCTGACCCTGACTGACTTCACCCGGATGCGATGGGTCTACAGCCTGCGCCAGAAGAGTGACGCCGCTCTCGCGGTTCGACTCTGGCTAGTGATGGCTGAGCGTCAGTCTCGTCACACACTGCACACCTTCCGCTTGGATCGCGGCGGCGAGTTCCTTGGCGAGATGGACAGCTTCTTCGATGTGCACGGGATTTTTCCCCAGGTCTCCACTCCTGCTACTCCTCAGCAGAACGGTGTCTCTGAGCGCTGGAACCGCACCATGGAGGATGCGGTTCGTGCTATGCGGTCTGAGTGCGGTCTTCCGGAGTCCTTCGCTTTTGAAGGCTTCACCTACATGACTTGGGTCTGGAACCGCCTCCCGCACGGTCCTCTTCCGGACCACATCACACCGTATGAGCTCTGGTTCGGCTACCGTGCTGACTTGCGCCTCGCTCGCGTCTGGGGATCTTTGGCTTCTGTGTGGTACACTGAGGACCAGGAGGGGTCCAATGTCTCACCGCGGGGTTGCTTGTGCGCCTTCGTCGGTATCTCCCTACGATCGAAGGCATGGCATTTTTGGGACCCTACTCGTCGTCGCATTGTTGAGTTCCGTGACACGCTCTTCTTTGAGTCCCTAACCTACCGTGATCTGACTTCGATCACGTCGCTGTCCATCACACATGTTCCCACGTGTGAGGTTTCTCGACGGATAGGGGAGTCTCCGCCTGCGAGCACCGATCGTCAGGCTGATGTGTCCGTTTGAGCTCCCTCCACTTCTCCGGCGCTTGCTGACCTAGCGATCATCGCTGTCGGTCCAGAGATCTCTCCAGCACCGCCGGCTTCTTCCCCTACCCCTTCACGCCCCACAAGTACCCATGCTCCTGTACCTGTGCATACTCCTATGACCGTACCTGAGTGCGCCGGCACTCCTGCCTCTGTGCGTGAACCTGTCTCACCTGCTCCTACGGTCACACCGAGCTCCGTGTCTCCCACACCCGCATCTCCTCGCACGACATCACCAGCTCCCTTGCCTCAGCCCTCCCCAGCTGCGATTGTGTCCGTTCCTGAGCCCGAGGTGCGACCCTCGAGCCCGGGTTACTCCCGTGAGCCTGGCAGTCGCCTTCGACCATTAGCCTCCGGAGCTAAGCGAGTGTCTGGCCCCGCACCCAGGCGCTCTACTCGCAGCATCGTGAGTGGTGATCTCGTTACAAAGGCCCTAGGCCTGAGTGTCCGCACTGAGCACGCAGAGGTACATCCAGCGTGTCCCGTAGGGCACGGCCTCATCACTCGCGAGTTTCATATCGCTTGTGATGTAGCAGCCGATCTTGTGGTCGTCAGACCTAGCACTGAGGCGTGCGCTTTTGGCACGCAGAGCTCTCCCTCTATGGCGCCTGACCCGGGTACACTAAGGGAAGCTTTCTCGTCACAGGATGCTGACGCTTGGCGTGCTGCTTGCGAGGATGAGCTCTGCGCCATCCGAGAGCACGGAGTTTACGAGCTAGTTGACCTTCCACCTCGGAGGAAGGCTATTCAGGTCAAGTGGGTCTTTCGCAAGAAGGTGAAGCCGGATGGCTCACTGGAATGCCACAAGGCTCGCTTGGTCGTCAAGGGGTACTCTCAGATTGAGGGCATCGATTACACTGACACCTTTGCCCCTGTCGGCCGCATGACCTCAACTCGAGCTCTGTTCGGTATAGTGGCTCAGCATGACTGGGAACTGCACTAGATGGATGTCAACAATGTGTTCCTCCATGGCTCTCTGGATGAGGAGATTTACGTGGCTCAGCCACCCGGCTTTGAGGACGGTGACAAGGTCTGGCGCTTGCGCAAGTCCTTGTACGGCCTCAAGCAGTCTCCTCGGTGTTGGAACCAGGAGATCACTAGCACCTTGACTCGTGCGTGATATGTACAGAGTGAGGCAGATCCCTCTCTCTTCATCCGACAGACGTTTGAGCGATTCACCGCCATATTGGTCTATGTCGATGACCTTCTGATCGCGTCTCCTTCACTGGAGGCCGTGAAGGAGGCCTAGGCTGTCCTCTAGACTCCCTACAAGATGAAGGACCTTGGTCCTGCAGCTGTGTTTCTTGGTATGGAGGTCGTGCGAGACCGCAGACGTCGTACTCTACTACTGCATCAGGCTCGATACTCACGTGTTGTGGGCGAGCGCTTCAGCGACCTTCTCGGCGCAGTGCCCACAGCTTCCACACCTCTTACACTTGACGGGCAGGATGCCCTGAAGGTTGACGATTCCACACAGCTGGGGGAGACAGTGGATGTGACCCTGTATCTCGGTCTCATCAGATCTCTGATGTACCTGGCCACTACCACATGTCCTAACATCGCATTTTCCGTCAACCTCCTTGCCCAGTTTTTGCAGGCTCCACGCGCTAGAGCCCTTCACGTGGCTGTGCGAGTGGTGCGGTACGTGGTCTCCACACTGTACCTCGGACTCTGCTTTCGCTGGCAGTGTTCGGTGGTCCTTGACGGCTACACCGACAGCGATTGGACCTGGAGCCCAGATGGACGCAGTCACACCGGTTACGTGTTCCTGCTCGGTGGGACCGCTGTGTCCTGGTGCAGCGAGAAGCAGGAATGCATTGCACGTAGCTCATTGGAGGCAGAGTACGTTGCTCTGGGTGCAGGGGCTGCTGAGGCGGTATGGCTGCAGCGCCTGTTCCATGAGCTTGGCCAGTCAGTACCCGCCATTGTGCTTCCCTGCGACAACGAGAGTGCTCTTGCCATTGTGGAGAACTCTGGTGTCTTTCATGATCGCACGAAGCACATTGCGGTTGAGCACCACTTCGTGCGTGATCTGGTGGAGTGACACGTGATCTCCGTCATTTGGGTTGGCACTGACATGCAGCGTGCTGACTTCTTGACGAAGGCACTAGCACGCGGAAAGTTCCTGGTGGCCATTCGTTCTGTTGGTCTTCGCCCCTTGCCTGAGAGTGGTTGAGTGTGGGGTGTGTCCGTGTCCGTGTCACATTTGTGGTTGCACTTGTTTTTGTACTCGTCTCAATGCTGCACGTGTATGGACATGCGTACCATCGGGTCATGGGGGAGTGTTGTGATTTGTGACGTTCCTGTCGACCTGTACAGTTTACTGTGACCACTCGGCCGTGTCCATACTCGTGCAGATCCCTGATGCGGACCCTGGAGGCACCGGTGCGTCATTTGGTGGCGGACTACCATCCTGGAGCTGACTGACGACCGCTCCAGTGCTCTTGAAGCTACCCGAGACCTTCTGCAGTTTTTCTACAGTACACATGAGTTTATCGGTGGACTGGCCGTGGGCCCGATTTGCATGTTTTGTATTGTGTGTCCACCGCTTGATGCCGGATGCATGCATGTGACCAGTCGTAGCGTCCGTCTTTTGATTCTGCACGTCTAGGTTCAGATGGCGTAGCGTTCTGATATGTCTGCGCAGAGTTACGGCCAAAACAATGGTTTTGGGCCGGTTTTAGGACAGACCTTGCACTGCCGCGTGCGACACCCGCCGTGCGCCGCGGCAGGTACTTATGCCATGGACCTGTCATTTTTCATCTCTCTCTGCAAATTCTATTGACGCATTCTAACACTTTGCCTTGTGTCTCCTAGCCAGACCCTTGCCGTTGTGTGCACGACTTGTGACTGCCGTCACCGTCGGACCAGGCACTGACACCTAGTCAGCGGCTGTGTCGCTAGGAAGCTTCCACGCATCTTCTCACCGGTGCCTAGAGCAACATACTCTTCCTCAGCAGTGCTACGTGCGATGCAGCCCTGCTTGCCTCCAATGAGAAAGATGTAGCTGGTGCGGCTCTTGCCATCTGGACTCCACGCCCAGTCACTGTCTGTGTACCCATCGAGCACAACGGACACCTGCTCGCGAAAGCACAGGCCGAAGCGTGCAGTGGACAGGATGTAGCGCACACACCGGACTGCGGTCTCCAGTGTTCTCTGGCATGGAGCCTGCGAGAACTGGGCGAGCAGGTTGACAGTGAAGGCAATGTCGGGCCGTGTCGTGGTGGCCAAGTACATGAGCGAGCCGATGAATCTAAGGTACAGGGTCACATCGACTGGCTCCCCCAGGTCAGCTGGGTCATCCACCTTCAGAGCGGCCTGCCCCTCAGGGGTCATGGGCGTGGATGCTGTGCGGACGGCAGCGAGGAGGTCGGCAAAGCGCTCCCCCACAATCTCTACATAGCGTCCCTGATGGACACGGAGTGTGCGGCGGACACGGTCGCGCACGATCTCCATCCCCAAAAAGACGGAGGCCTCACCAAGATCTTTCATCTTGTAGGCCGAGGAGAGAACGGCCTTGGCAGCGTTCACTGCTCCTAGGTCGGGCGAGGCGATCAGAAGATCTTCCTTGTAGAAGAGGAACAGGGATGGGTCAGCATCACTCTGAACGTACCCAGCGCGTCTCAGCGTGCTGGTGATCTCCTGGTTCTAGCAGCGAGGTGACTGTTTCAGGCCGTACAAGGCTTTCTGCAGCCGGTACACGCGACCGGTGCCATCCTCAAAGCCTGGTGGCTGGACCATGTAGATCTCCTCCTCAAGGTCCCCGTTCAAGAATGCGTTGTTGACATCCATCTGATGGAGTTCCCAGTCGTGCTGTGCCACCGGGCTCAGCAGCGTGAGCGTGGTCGTCATCCGCCCAGCAGGGGCAAAGGTCTCGGTGTAGTCCACGCTAGGGACCTGAGAGAAGCGTTTTGCTGTCAGGCGTGCTTTGTAGCGCTCCACAGTGCCATCTGGCTTGAGCTTCTTGCGTAGAACCCACTTGGCCTTGATGGCCTTGCGGTTCCTTGGCAAGTCCACTAGCTCAAAGACGCCGTGCTCTCGGATGGCATCAAGCTCAGCCTGGCAGGCAGTGCGCCACTGCTCAACTTCGGAGGCTGACAAGGCCTCAGGCAGACTGGTGGGGTCCGGAGACAGCACTGGTGCACTGCGTGTAGCCAGGGCATACGCCGCAGAGGGAGGGTTGACCGTCACCATGGCCTCAGTGGCGTCACGAGTAAGACCGCGCTCATGAGCAAATAGTGCTATACCAGTGGCACAGCCAGGGTGAACCTCAGCGAGGCCGCGAGCACGCAGGTCGAGGGCCTTCGTGCCCGGGTCACCGCTGACGACGCTGCGCGTGGGGCGTGGGCGGAGACTTCCGCCGGGTGCCCGTGTGTAGGGGTCCGATGAGGCAGGAGCAGTGGGTACTGCTGACTCACATGCCGGTGTGGACTGTACAACAGGCGTGCCACTCGAGGCTGGCGTGACCTCAACAGTCGGGGACGAGCCCACGGCAAACGCAGGCATGTCCGCGGCCAGAGGCAGGGACGGCTCAGAGCCAGACACGGACGCAGACGCAGGATCCGGCAAAGCCTCAGACGCGGAAGCAGGCGTAGGATCAGGCAGAGCCTCAGACGCGGAGGCAGACTCGGACACAGACTCGGACACGGGCGAGAGCGGAGAGTCGGGGGCAGTTGAGCGAGCCGTAGATGGGGCGGGGCTGGGGGTGCCGGTGGGCACAACCTCTGGGGACAGCCCCTGGGGTGTTGGCGACGGAGTGACCGTACTGGACAGGGGCACTGTGTCAACCGTGCCAGGAGCCTCCCCCACACCACGGGGTCCGGCACACCCAGGGGCATGTGCAGTACGCAGAGCGTGGATGCAGGCAAGGACGCGTAAGGCGAGATGCTCGAAGAAGAGAGTGTCACGGGATTCCACGATGCGGCGTCGCTCAGGGTCCCAGAACCGCCAGGCCTTTGACCGCGGGACGACGCCGACGAAGGCACAGATGCGGCCCCGCGGAGAGAGCTTGCTCCCCTGCTGCTCAGGTGTGAACCAGACGCAAGCAAGGGAGCCACAGACACGGGCCAGGCGCAGATCCGCGCGACGCCCGTACCACAGCTTGTAGGGCGTGCGGTGACCTGGGAGGGGGCTGTGGGAAATGCGGTTCCAGACCCAGGTCATGTACGCCATGCCCTCGAAGGCAAAGGCCTCAGGCATGGCGCTATCGAGGCGCATAGCGCGGGCCACATCCTCCATGGTGCGGTTCCAGCGCTCTGAGACACCATTCTGTTGGGAGGTGGCGGGAGCGGAGAGGTTGTGGAAGACACCAAGCTCGGTGAAGGAGCGGGCCATGTCACCGAGGTACTCGCCGCCGCGGTCCGAGCGAAAGGTCTGAGGGTGGTGGGGAGACTGGCGCTCGGCCATGACCAGCCAAATGCGGACTGCAATGGCGGCATCGCTCTTCTCACGCAGACTGTAGACCCAGCGCATGCGCGTGAAGTCATCAGTCAACGTCAGGACGTAGCGACTGCGGTCCTCCTGAAACTCGACAGGGAGCGGACCCATGAGGTCGGAGTGGACAAGCTCCAAGGGCCGACGAGCCCTGGAGACAGACGCAGGATAGGTGGACCGGTGTATATTGCCTTCAGCACAGGCCAGGCAGTCGGTTGTGGGCGGCGCCTCAAAGGACGCCGCATCAAGACCGAGAGCAGGCTGAGTACGGATCAGCGTGTCGACAGCCCCCAGGTGCACATGTCAGAGGCGTCGATGTAGGAGACGGTGGTGCTCGGGGGATAGAGCACCAGCGACAAAAACACGAGCAGTGGGAGACGGAGGCGAGGGGGGGGCACTCGCAGAGGACCGAGAGATGTGATACAGATCATCGACGACCGTCCCACTGAGGACGGTCTCCTCGGTGTCGCTCACAAAGATGCGAGCATCAGCAGCTGTGTGCGTGACACCCAGGCCCATCTTGGTGTAGGCACGGACAGACAGCAGGCTGAGTTCTAGATCAGGGACAAAGAGGACCAGCGAGCCCGGTGAACTGTACAACCCCAACACCCTGGACAGGGACCTCATGGCCAGCTGTAGTGCGAACAGAGCGAACAGTGCCAACAGGATGCAAGACGACGAAGGCGTCACGTCAACACGTCATGTGATGGGTGGCACCAGAGTCAACGACCCAGGTGGCGTCAGTGACACACGTACAAGGGGCAACGTGGCACTCGGTGACGGAACAAGGTGCGACAGTAGGACGCTCGGCGGTGGACACGACAAGGCGACCAACGGAGCGCACATGAGAAACATGCAGTCAAGACACATCATCAGGTCCTTCACACGCACACGGCTGGGCATGGGGACCACCACAGGCATCATCACGCAACGACAGAGACAGTCCACAGGCAGTAGGACCCCTCGACTCAGTCAACTCACTCGCACCTCCCTGAGAGGAGCGCAGGGCGAGAAGCTGGTGCAACTCGGCGATCGTCCTGTCGCGTTCAGTGAGCGCCTGGTCGCGAGGATCCGCAGAGGAGCATGCTGTGGCGTCAGACTCCTCTGGGACAGCTGCGGTAGTGGCGGCCGAGCGGGCGGTCGCACCGGACGTCTGGTGCATTCGCGCCTCGTGCACCTGCTTCAGCCCACGGGTGACCTTGGCCCAGTCCAATGGGCGGCCTGTCAGGCGAGTGCATTCGGGGTAACGATGGTCACCCCCGCAGTTGAAGCACACGAGCCGGCGGCCCGCCATGCTGCCTAAGCCGCTGCTGCCACTGCTGCTGCTGCTGCTGCCGCTGCAACTACTCCCGCTGATGCTGCTACGACTGACACTGCTAGTGCTGGTGCCGCTGCTGGTCCCGCCGCTAGAACCGCCACCTGATGATCTGCGGCCCTTCTTCCCCTGAGCTGGAGCCGCTGTTGCTGTAGACGGTGGGGAGGAAGATGCGGCGGCAACTGTAGCTGAAGCGGTGTTGCGACGAGCGCGGTTCGCGGCGTCCATGCCGGCAACCTCCATGAAGTGGAGGGTGGCCCAGCGCAGCAGGGTCCCGTCGCTCGCCATGTCGCAAAGCAGAGTCTGGTCGAAGTCGCTGAAGACGCACGCGTAGTCGGGGTGGATGCCGTAGAGGATGATCTGGAGGGCGGAGTACTGCGCAGGGGCATCGTCTTCCAGCTCCTCGTACAGCTGGATCGCCCGGCGCTAGTAGTCAGCTACGGACTCCTGAGCAGCCTGACAGAGGTAGTTGAAGTCGGCGAGGCGCTGGGACGTCAGGGCCAAAGTGGCGCCCTCAAAAAGAGTGTCAGCCAGTGCCCACGCCTCGCGAGGGTCAATTCCCAAGCCAGTCAGCGGATCGCAAAGGAACCGACTGAAGTCTTTGGTGAAGTCTGGGGCGGCTTTCATCAGGCCGGAGGCGGCACGGACCGCCATCTGTGTCTAGGCGGGGTCAGACGCCTGGTATGGGGTGAGGTAGTAGGCGAGGACTCCTTCGCTCATGGCCCACATGCGAAAGCGCGACTCCCAAGACTTGAAGTCGTTCCCAGTCCGGAAGACGGGCGGGTCCGACTCCACTTGGGTGTCTTGACCGTCAGTAGAGAGACAGCCGAAGCCACTGCGGGACCGGGCATAGAGGAGGCAACCCCCTTGCCCAGGAGGGCCCGCAGAGCCAGCTCCTCAAAGCTCGAAGGACGGCGAGATGAGCTCAGGCCGGCGTCGGCGTTGGAGCTTGTGTCCTAGAGGGCGGCGTTGGCCTCACGCGCTCTGCGGCGCGCCTCCAGGCGGATGAGGCATGCTCGCAGAAGCTCCTCCTCACTCTCCTCGCCAGAGTCGGAGAGGGTCTCCGCAGCCTCATCTGCATTGCCGTCGTGAGCGAGGTGGTCTTCGCTCGGGTCTGCGGACGGGCGCTGCTACTGCTGCTGGGACTGCTGCTGCTGAGGCAGTAGGCCCCTGATCAGGTCCTGTAGCTCAGCGACCTGCTTTGTCAAAGTCAGGCGACTCTCCGCCTGCAGGTCAGCCAACGCGCGCACCTGGCGCGCCAAGGTTGTCGGACTCGGTGGCCGCTGCTATTGCTGTTGTTGCGGCTGCTGCTGCTGCCACTACAGCTACTACTGCTGCTGCAGTTTCTGCTGCTGCTGCGGTTGCGACTGCTGTTGTGGCTACTGCTGCTACTGCTGCTGCTGCTGCTGCTGCTACTGCTTCTGCTCTCGTTGTGGTGACAACGGCAGCGGCCTGCGTTGGCCACTGACGGAGCTGCCCTCGGCGGCTGCGTCGGTGGTGGCGCTGGCGGGGTTTTGTTTCGGCATGACGGCTGGTTGTCTGGAACGCCCGCTGTCTTCTATCGCGAAGATATCCACTTCGGAGCTGTCACCGCGGAGTTTCACCGCGGAACGGTCACCGCGGAGTCGCCGCGGAGCTATCACCGCGGAGCTGTCACCGCGGATCCATCACCGCAGAATTCTTGCGGTTTTGCCGCGGAACCGCCACAGCGGTCGCGCAAACGCGGAACGCAGCGGGGTGCCGCAACCTGCCGGGCACCTCCGTCGATGCGTTCCGCAACCACCGCGGAGCTCTCACGATGGGTGACCGCGGAGCGGCCGCGGAGCTGTCGCGGACTCGCAATCGCGGAGCACCGGGGGGGACCACCGGCGGAACACCGGCGGAACACCGGCGTGTTCAAGAACCGCCGCAGAGCTGCCGCGGCGGAGTGCCGCGGATCTTCGGAACGCCGTGGAACAGCCACGGCACCGTCACCGCGGGGTGACTCATTTCGGAACGACGCGAGTAACTGCGGTAGAGTTGCGGCACTGTTAGCGCGTTCCGCCGAGGCCGCGGAGTTGCCGCGTCCGCTGCGTAGTTCGCGTCAACGCAGAGTGCCTAGAGTTTTCCGCGGATCGACGTCTGCTGTCGCGGATCGGCCGCGGAACTGTCGCGGACGTTTTAAGAAAACGGTTGGAAATGTGGTGGGTCCTCCCAGGACCTCTCGCCGTGACGGTGGGCGCTGCTGCTGCTACTCAAGGCAACGGCTGCGATCGCTCACTGGTGCCACGGTTGCTGCGCCTCTGCTACGCAGTCGTGCGAGCACTGGCTCGCAGCTCTCATACCATGAAAGACAGCTTCCTAGCGTTGCTGTCGTTGGCGTGGCAGTACAAGCCGGTCAGCAAACTCACTAGCACACACAGGTGGAGGTGACAATAGCAAGGGGTTGGCTAGGGACACAGACACAAGTTTCAGAAGCTGCAAACACTAAAATGTGCAGAGAGAGATAACAACTGAAGCCTGGACAACCTAAATAGTGTCACGGACCTAGTGGATGCACACACACACGCGGCGCACAATGGCGCTATTTTTCTAGCAGGACAAAACAGTGGAAAAAACACAGTTTGGGCCATAACTCCCTGCAGACACGTCAAACCGACGAGCCGTTTGAACCGGAACGGCCGCATCGACGAGATCTACGTCCTCATAGGCACGCCTATGTGCTGTCCCACAGCACGAATCTAAAAATTACGAGTCTTCTGGGCGCCTGTCACCGCCGGCCGACGGTCTTCTGCCACCGTTGCCAGTCTCAGGGATCTGCACGTGAATGGACATGAGCCGAGGGGTCACCGTAAGCCGTGTACGACACACACAACAACAGGCAGAACATGACATCAAACAGGACCAGATCGGACAGGACTTCATTGGTTCGCGCCATGCCCTGGATGGCCCTTGGGTGAAAGCATAGAAAGGAACAGTTTCCCTTCCTTTGAACTGCTCAACCAAGGTTCTGAGGGCCCGATACATCACACAAGAGTGTGAAAGGGAAGATCAAGACCAAGCCGAATTCAAGGGTAGTCGATACACTTGACTGAATCCAATTTGAACTGCAATGGAAACCTTAACTTGGGTGGCACTAGCATGAGACTCGGATCCTTCAAGCTTCAGATCGATTGAATTGGACTTTCATTCGGTCAGATCAGTGCGGACCGGCTGACATGGTTTCAATGCAGGATCGGATGGGTAACTGATTCAATCCAGTTTGACAGTGTTGGACAAGAGTGCGAGGCAGTCGACTTGTCGCGGAAGCATTTCTTCCCCCTTCTCCTTCATGTATTGTTGGGTGGAGGAGTGACGGGGGTGTCTGTTTCTAGACGCACCTTTTCACTGTGCAGTGCAGCGGTCGGCAAGGCCAGGTTCAGAGTTCCAAGCATGTTGATAACTTTTTGGCCAAGTGGCTTGCAGAAGTTGTCAGTAGTTGCAAGCATGTCGATAACTTGTAAAGGTGAGCACTGTGACCAATCTGTTGTCGCGATGCTCACAATACACGATGGAGATGTGATTCCAAGGCCAAGTGTGATTTGGATGAAGCTGTGGCTACAGACTGGAACTTGGCCTAATCGCGAGCTAGGGAAAGACTGGTGCATGTGTGGCTCACAGTTATCTTGAATGTGCAGTCTGCGATTCATCTTGGACTAAGGTTTTCTCGAGGGTGAATGAGACGTGAGGGAAACAGACAGACGGAGAAGTGCCAGTGGAGGATGGTAATAGAGGACCTCCGACATTGATTATGTACAAAAAAACAGCCCTTTGACGTTGCAGTTAGATTTCTGTCCACTACATTGGGGATGCGCTGTTGTTGGTCAGGGAGCCAACAGGATGAATGCACAGCAGCCACGGAGTGCCTCGTGCCCCATTTGTTGCAGGATAGAAACACATTCGATATCTTCCGATAGATCTAAGATTTGTCCGTCCCTTTGGGTGCGGTCACACGTCGCTCGAGCATGGGGATGTCCTCATGTTCCAAAACTCTCCCTTCCCTCAAGCTCCTCCCACCATGTGACAGGACACAGGCATGGAGATGCGAGGGAAGGCCGGGAGAACCGCCCTTCTGGTGGCCTTGGAGGAAAGGGATTGCAGAGGGGGACGTCGTCACCTTCCTCTCACTCCCACTCTCACTCCCACTCTCACTCTCACTCTCACTCCCACTCTCACTCTCCACATCCCGGCATGCCTCGTCAAGGACTGCAACTTCCGAAAGAGCTTTGATGCTGGGGGTGCCTCGGCAACTTCCAAGAAACTTCCTGCGGGAGTCTGCTACTGTCTCCATCTTGCTTGCATTACCATCCTCCTCATCGGTCTCCCATCCATCTTCCCAATCAACCAGAGAAGACTTGTCCCCCTTTCTCACCATCTCCCCCTTCCTTTCTTCCGAACTATCTTCTTCGTTCCCCTCCTTACCCTCTTCCCCCTCTCTACTTCCCTCCTCCTCCTCTACAGCGGCAATAGCCGCTGCCATGACAGCCTGCCTCGGCGTCAGCGGTTGGTCGACGTCAGCTGCATGAGCCACAGGGCTCACATCACAGAACAACCGCAGGCGAACCTCACCACCCCTAGGCGAAGACAATGAGCCTTTCGCCCTCCCTCCCTGCAATAATGCTACCAACCCCCTCTCTCCCTGCCAGAGATCTGCCCCGTCTTCGACCCTGGAGCTCGAACCATCGCCCCTCGGCAATGTCCCCGTCGTACCTGCGGTGCGTGCACTGTTGCCCCCCCGCCCAAACCCTCGAGGGCGGGACACTGCGCCGGCAGCATTCAGAAGCCTGGGGCTCACCACACCCTCCAACGCATGAGCCGCTGCCGGCGCAACACCTGGAGGAGGGGCGAGGGACGGCGCTGTGCCGCCAAACTGGATGCGAACGACACTGCCGCGGGGTGACCTGGCAAGGCCACCGCCGGGGAGTCCAGCGGGGGACTCGGGTCCAGGCTCCACCACAGGCTCTCGTGGGGAGGCCGGAGCGCTGCCGGCAATCTGAGGTCCACCACTCGCAGCAGCCTCCACAGACACGACAGACGAGGCAGAGGACGTGGCACGAGCTGAGCGGCTGCGGCCGAGCCTTACGATGCTACCACAAGGAGACCTGGCCAGGCCGGCGCAGGGTAGATTCAGTGGAGGCTGGTCTGGCGCAGGTGCAGGCGGGGAAGTCGCAGCACTGACAGAGACTTGCAGACCCTGCTTGAGTGGGGAAGCCATGGTCTGGGCTCCACTGGCGCGGCCAGTGCCTACCCCCCGCCTCACAGGGGACTTAGAAACCGAAGGCCCTCTTCCCTCGCCGCTGAACCCATGCCCTGGGGAAGGGTTCACCAGCCTTGTGCTGGCCGGCTGACCTCGCACACCAACCGCGGGAGAGTTGGCTGGGCTCATGCGGCCACGCGAAGGCCTTAGGGCCGGCTGAGGCTGGGGGGGTGACGCCGGCGTCGCAGGTCGAGCTCCAACTCCGCCATGTCGAATCTCCCTAAGCACCACACCACTCCCACTCCCACTTCCACTCCCACCCCCACTCGCACTCCCAGCCACCCTCGCATTGAAAGATCTGCGGGCAGTGGCATCCATTCCTGCCCTTTCTTGAAGCGATGGGCTCCTCAATGGCTGCTGCGGCCTGGCAGCGGCTGTTCTCGAGTTTTCAGACAACCTTCTCGAGAGCTCGGGGACAAGTTCCTGCTCCCCACCCACGCTGCCGAGTTTGAGGCTGCGGTGGCGGTGGGCGTGGCCAAGGGGTGCGCTGAAGGAGGGGCGATGCACAACGCTCCCACCTGCTTCATCTCGAGCTCGGCCGTTCAAAACGAAGGGCTGGGGACGCACCTCTGGCCTTGCTTGAACGTGGTGAGTTGGAGCACAAACAGCTGCACCAGCAGGCGCGCCAGTAGAAGCACCAGCAGGTGCACGAGGAGCATTATCTTCAGCACGGGCTGCAGCTGCTGCTACTGCTGCTGCTGCNACACGAGCTGCAACGGCAGCCCGTGCTGCCGCTGCAGCAGAGCGGGCTGCTGTGGCAAGCGAAGCGCTCAGTGCCAATGGCTGGCGTAGAGATGATGCCTCAGACTTGACCTTTGCAGCACCATGTGTTCTTCCTTGGAAGGTTCCACATGAGCCTCCATCCTCCGGAGACGCTGCCATGCATGTGTGACCGCAAGAGCCTGCAAGGCGGCTGCTGTCCTTGCTACTGCCTCCTTCGCTGCTGCAGCTGCTGCTGTCACTGCAGTTGATGCTGCTTTGATTGTGGCCCTTGACCGCAGTGGCTCTTCTCCTGCTGCTTTGATGATGGTCCTTGACTTGTGTGTCCATGTTGCTGCAGCAGCTGCTGCTGCTGCTGCTTGGATGATGGTCTTCGGCAGTAGTGGCTCTGCTACTGCTGCATGCATCATGGATCTGACCGCCACTGCTCTTATTGTTCCTACTACCGGTGTTGCTCGTGCTGCCGGTGTTTCTTGTGCTGCCAGCACTGCTCATGCCGCTCCTGGTGCTTTCATTCCTACTGCAGCTACTACTGGCACCACCACCACCACCAACAGCGATGGCACCGCTGGCAGCCCTCCTACCCTGCAACAGATTGGTGCTGCTTCCAGTTGTGCTTCTTCTCGCAGCCACGCCGCTTGCACCATTGCTCACACTCACACTGCCCGGCCTGTTGTCCTCGCAACCAGTTGCGTCAGTGAGGATGCTGCTGCCGCTGCCACTTGTGATGCTGCCCGCCTGCTGCTTTCGCCTCAGAATCAACGCGGCTCGCACTCTCGGACTAAACGTCTTCGACAGCATTCGCCTGCTTCCCACCGATGGCACCACTGCTGCTGTATTGCAGCTGCTGCCGCCTCCAGGGCTGCCACCACCACCGCCACCACCACAACCACCGCCACCACCACCACCACCACCACCACCAGCATTCAGCAGCGCATCGTCCAGCTTGCCAGAAATGCCATTTCCCCGGCTCCTGGCAAAACCACCGGCGACGCCTGGAGGTGTCCCTTGTCTGCCTGGAGTTCTGCCAACTGCAAGATTTCTCTCACTAAGGGCGGCACCATGGCAAGCACCACTGGGCTTGTCGTCTCTAGGCTCCTGAATGCGGCCCTTCCCACCTTCAAGTGCACAGTAGAGAGCGCAGCTGCTTCCACTGCTACTGTTGCTGCTGCTGCTGCTGCTGCTGCTGCTGCTGCTGCCATTGCTGCTGCTGCTGCTGCTGGCGATACTGCTGCTACTGCGTGCAATGGTGCTGCTGCCTCCTTCGCCACTGTTGACACAGCTGCTGCTTCCGACACTGCTCATGTCAGTGACATAGTCGCAATCACCACCCTGACTAGGGCTGCCTAGGCTTTTACTCGAAACCCATCTGCATTTGAACGGCAACACAGTTCTCACTCTCGGGCTGAATGTCCTGGTCAGCTTCCTGCTGCTCCTCCCCACTGCGCCTGACCTGCCCACGGTGCTCGTCCGTGCACTGCTTGTGCTGCCAATGCTGCTGCTGCAGTCGCCGCCACTGCTGCCGCTGGCGCCGCCGGTGCTGCTGGTGCTGATGGAGCTATTGCTAGCGCTCAGGATGCTGAT
>SZWC01013403.1:38986-54750 GCA_023375785.1 Penium margaritaceum | reverse complement strand
CTGGCTAGCCTGCAAACGCTCCTACCGCGAGGATTGCCGCTGCCTCTGCTGCTGCTGCTCACACTTCTGCCGCTGCTGCCCTCGGGACTGGACACACGGTTTGGGTCGGAATGTGCACGCTCTATGGAGCCCGAGAAGGCGGAGAAGGAGACAGGAGCCAGAGGAGAGCAGGAGGCTGGGACAGACGGAGGGACTGACGGCAGGCGCTCCGGAGGGAAGGGAGCGGAGCTGGGAGGTGACGGAGGGGAAGACAAAGGGATCTCTTTTGAAAAAGATGTAGAGTCGCAGGAAGGGGAGGGGGGGAAGGAGAAGGAGGGCAGGCGCTGGCGCGGATCCGGCGACCCGCTGCGCGCCCCCAGAACCGTCAGCCTTGTCTGAGAAAGGTAGGGGGAGTGGTTGGGGGAAGGTACTTGTTCGCCACCAGGTAGGAGGTCCGCTCCTGTCTGGGAGAAGATCTCGCGGACAGGAGAAGTTGAAGAGGCCAGGTAGAATGAAACTCTCCTGAGACTTGTGCTACCGGACACCGCGGACGTCCCACACTCTGACGGCGCCGTACTGTCGGTGTTGGGACTGGTGCCAAGTGAAGCGGACGCGGGCGCAGAAGCGCGCGTGCTGCCTGAGCCCAGAGGTCCGCAGGGAGTAGGGATGCTTGCGATGGGAGTTGGAGCGGAGGAAACCCTCTTTCCGCGGGCAGGAAGGGGGCCCTGACTGGTCGTGCCGGCGTCGCTGATGGCGGCAAGGGTAGGCGACGGCTCAGGGGGACCAGATGCAGGGAGCGGCGAAGCCGCTACAGCCGCCATGACTTGCTGCTGTTACTGCTGCTGCTAATGGTACTTTCCGCTGGTGCTCCTGCTCCTGTTGCTGCCGCTGCTGCTACTGCTGTTGCTCTCGCTACTGCTGCTGCGACTGCTGCCGCTACTGCTGTTGCTCTAGCCGCCGCCGCTGCTGCTTTCGCTGCCGCCGCCGCTGCTTCTGCTGTGGCAGAAGTTGCAGCAGCTTCTGCTTCTGCTGCCGCTTGTCGACCTCAGTGCCCCCAGAGCTGCTCGATTCCACGATGATCGGAACACTGAACTTCTATGTGACACAATGCTGCGAGGGCTAAGCCAATGCTGCTGCTGCTGCTGCTGCTGCTGTTGGTGCTACTGCCTCTGCGTATGGGCGTACGTCTTCGCCGATGCGCGTCCAATGGAAATGATGGGCTTACACGGTGACATTGGAGACGGCGTCTCAGAAGATGGTGGCTACAAAAACTGCCGGCGAAAACAGTGGAACAACTCTAGACTCGGGTCCTACGATTGTTCACGCGCGTGACACGTGGGTTGTGAGAGTGCAAATCGCCACGGCGACCTGCCATTGCCGCTGCAGCACCCAACGGCGTCAGTCACGAGTGAATCTGAATCACGAATCGGAGACAAGGCCAGATGGCCATCCCATGTCCAAGAGCGATCGTCACAGAGGCCTCTCACTCTCACTGTTAAAGGCGAATGCTCATTAGTTTTGTTATTTGCTCCCTCGTCATTCACGGCACGGCACCACGGCGGCTCTGCAAGCCCTTGCGCTGATATGGCTCTTCTCGTCCGCGATATCTTTTGCAGTGCGTTCGACTCAATTGCACCGAGACATCTTTTGCCAATGCATCCCTCCCCGGTCGCACGCTTTCCGCAGGCAGCCATATCCGACGAGAGGAGACGCGTGACCGACAGACTACTCAACGGTCTTGCAGGGTAAGCTTGCAGGTGTAAAAATGGAAGACGTCTCGCATTCCCTCACCCGGAGAGGGGACGTGACACTGCAAACGACTCCTGCACTGCCAAGTGGAACGCATCGCAGTCGTCCCACAACACCACACTACTCACCGGTGAGAGGACAGGAGAGAAACGGCGAGAAGACAGAGGGGGAAGGAAGGAGGGGCGAGCTTGACGCGATGTCGAGCGGAGGGAAGAAGCGTCGACGGCTTTCCGGAGAGCGGAATTTGCAGTCGGAGTGAACACTGGCGGCGGGGCAAGCGGCTAGCTACAGTGCGCTCCCTTTTGTCTTTTGGGAGCCCACAAGACAGAAACTGCCGGCCAGTGGTTTTTACCAACGATGCGCGGCACGCCTCAACTTTAACAGGGAAATGGCTAAACGATCCCGCAGCAATTTTAAAGAATGAGGCGCATCAGGAATGAGTCAACGGATGCCCTGGAAAAGCGTTTTGTCATTCAAATTCCCATCTGACAACAGTTTCAACACAAATGCAACATCTTCATTTCTGCAAAGATTATACCACGAAATTCCAATGTGCTCATTTTCCCTAGGGCCAATACAATATCCAACACATACCCAAGCCATTCAAGGGAAACAAAAGAGGTTGCACTATAAGGATCCAGTAGGTAATTTTACTAAAAGGATAAAATTGAAAAAGAAAAGATGACCAAGCATAATAAGCAACTTCTAAAATCAACACAAAACGAGAAATCCTCAGAAAAAAACAATACATTGTGATTTCCTTACTCAAAGGGTCCGATGGAATGTGTGAAATAAAACACAGCTTCGAGTTCTCAAGCTTTTTTTTACTTCGTGCTTATGATGACAAAACTTTGCCCCTACTCAGCTAAACGCTCATAATGGAATTCAAATCAGTCATTGGATAATTATTCAAAACTTTTACCAATGTACGGATTCAAATAATAATTCCACTATGAAAAATTAAAACAATATGGCTTTGAAAGTGAATGAAAAGGACAATGCAATTTTTGAAAATTACTTTTTTACCAAACTTAAAAGTACTATTTACCGTGTAATTTTAATTTCATTAAGTACCCAATTTTTTTTGCCTCATGATAAGAATTTTTAACCACAACAAAGAAAATCTTAAGAACCCCCTTCTAAGATTAAACAATGGCAAGATCTTACCAATATTAAACTTCACCCAAGGCCTATATTAATGGTTAATTCATCATTATCTTTTTAAAAGAGCTAGTTTCACTCTTCAAAACTATAGTAGCCAAAGTTTAAAGAGAATCCAAAGAAATTCAATTGAACAAACATTACTCCTCGACATGGGGGGGGGGTATGTCATCCTCTTATTCAACTAGGTTTCAATGAAATAATCTATTATTAGGTAGAAGATCTTTAATTTTCTACTTAACAAAAATTGGCAAAATAACTTCATTACTTTTTCTATAATTTGTTTTTCTCCCTCATCAAGTTCTTCCATCTTTCACACGGCTTTTCCAATATCCGTGCACATTCAACACTGGACATCATGCAATCGTGTGAATGGCTAATTTCACACTATAAAAACTTGAGAAGATAGATGAAGCAAACTTGAATCTTGGCGTGAAGAGACAAAATTCTAAAGTCTAAACCAATTGATGTGAAAATCATAGAATTATTCTACCTCCATCTACTCTTCCTACCAGATGGAAAGGTTTTTCATATAATGAGAGCACCGATACCATATGTAATGAAAGTAAGATCAATAATGAATTTAATAAAGAGGGACCAAAATCATGGGCTTGATAAACTCCAAAATCTGATCAAATTTAGATTCCCCCCCTAAAAACTTCATTCTCCTATGAAAGAGTCCAATAAAAATGGTTTCATAAAATTTCTTAGAAAAACAATTTCATGAAGCTTTTGATGATGATCTAGTCATATCATTTACCAAGAAATAGGAAATTCCTTAGTTATAAAAACATAAATACATATGTTACCATATTGCCGCTCAAATTTGTAAGGTCATTTGGGAAAGAAGTTTTCATTTGTTTGTTTTGAGGACCCGGGGTTGAATTTTGGGCCGTTGGCTGGGGGGGTCCAACAGGTATGGACCTCATGAATTCAAAATTTCTCATTTGATTCAAGCTTGCACACAACTAGGTAACTGTTGAAGCGTGGTCCGCTTTCCCTCGATGTGCCAACATCATGTGGACAGCACACCAAGCCCTCGCATGGTGTGCGTGGACAGGGAAATGAACATGAACCGTACGCTCTTTCTGTTTTTTAGGACCAGGTTTTCTTAAGGCCATTTTCAAAATAATTTTCGCCCACTGGCAAGAAAGCCATAACAAAATAATGGGCCGAACCTGAAAGAAACTTAATGAATTACATTCTGAATTTAGGGGATAGGACGGTATTTCTTTTAGGCACAAGCATAACAAGAGGGTCAAGAAAATAACATGAAAAAATCTGTTCACAAGTTGAAGCTGCCATAGGCCTACAACGCAATGTGTATTTTGGCCTTCTTATGTTGACATGCCCATAAATTGCTGCAATACTTGTTAATTCATAGTTGTTGCTTGTTGCATCAATGAATTTGAAAACACAAATTATTCACTTAAAGATGTACAATTCACTATATTATTAATGAATAACGTTTCATATTTTCAATCAGCAAGTTATTAAATATTCATAAACAGATGTACTGACAAAAGCGACAATTTGAAAAATTAAATTTCATGTAAACAATATTGGAGCTTTAACATATGGAAAAGAGAATTAAGTGAAAAAAAATATTTCTTAACATTGAATATCATTTAATTCAAAACGAGTTTAAACAAGTTTTTACTCCCTCTTTTGAAACCTCTCCCTCCTTACCCTCATACCAATCCCCTCTATAGGATACTCATTCAAGCCGAAAAAATCATTTATAATCCGTACTTTTTAACAACCCATCAACCCTTTCCCCACCACAATCAACTCCTCTACTCATTTTTATGCAAAAAAAATTGTGCGACCATCACCCTACCCTTCCAACTTCCCCTTCATTCAACTCAAAGTAAACCTACAAAATTCCTTAATGGATCTCATCATCTCTCCCTTATGAATTTATTTATTACTAACTTTTGAACTCCTTTTACAAATTGATCCTACATACCCAAAAAATGAAATCTTCCCCTCACCATACCATACCGTTACATGGGACCTACGTGGAACCTACTCATCTAGCTCCCACTAATGTTTTCCTCTGAATTTCATCTAATTTACATAATGTATTCTCTTCATTTTCCTCCTCTTTTGAAATTTCCTGAACCTTCTTCACTTTGACTTCTCATTGAATACAAAAACATTACTTGGAAGATTCTCAATCAAGACAAAGTAAACCCATAACTGAAGAATTTCCCTTAAAAGATGATCGATACATTCTTGCACCAAAAAACTACAACAACTCATCTACAATCATTCCATATTGATGGAATTAAAATTAAAACATTTCTAATGATCTCTCCTACTCTAATATGAATACACAAGATATTATTTCTTCTCTTATCCTTTGTTTTAGAGTTGTAAAGTGAAACATTAACAAAAAACATCATAGAAAGAATTGAATTAATAAATAACATATTTAAAAGTTTAACTGATGTTATAATATATGAAAGCTATAAACTAAAGAAATAGTTTGAGTTGAATCATATGGTACTCACTTTCAAATATTTTAATGTTTTTTGGCACATCACCAAAAACTTCAATGTAAATGATTTCAATTGATGTCTGAATTTTATCTACAATTACAGAAACACCATGTCTTAATAAATAGAAATAACACATGTTTCCCTCTCATTGATGAAAATACACATTTACAAAAATCCCCAAATTTTGATCATATCTGTTTAGTCTTGTGAGCTTCATATGAAATTGCCAAACTATGATGAAAATGACAACTTGAACCTATTTGAACTCAATGCATAGAAATGTTTCTGTTTAGTGAGTGATAACTGCTGTAAATAACTTTTTGAAAATATTTTTTGTTTCTCCTTTATTCTAGGCTTCACAAGTTTTGAAAACATTTCCTAACTTATGTTGGATGGTGCTCAATTCGAGCTTGCTTTCTTTGATAAGATTACTTTCTTGCCAAGACCTCATGAAGATTGTGAATGGAGTTCTTTAGGATGGATATGTATATGACAAACAGGTGTACTCATTCACATGCATAAAAGTTAGATGGGACCACAGATGACCACAGTGGACACATGTTCTTTGTGGAAGGGCATCAAGCGGGGACACACTAAACACTAGCTTGACTTTGGATTGACCATGATTTCCTTTCATTTCATTGGAAGTTTGTTAAGAAACGTGTAGAGCCCAAGTAACGTATCTGAGGTACCTGTTTTAACCCAAGTATGACCTTAGGTCACTGACACCTTTTGTTGTTAATCGCGAATGGAATGGTAGTTCCTTGTGAACGAGAAGCTTGGATCTTCCAAGTGCCATGCTTTTGGATGTGTTTTTTATTCTCGTAGAACATCTTTGGGTGACCTTTGGAGGAACGGTTTTGATTGAGCAATCTTCTGAGTTCATTTTGGCTCTCATTCATGTTGTCATTATGAATAACACGTTGTTTTCAGTGATTTCTTTTCGCTTCACGCACGATTCAACGCAACATGTGCATCTTCCATCCCTTTTTGTGAGGCACAGGTTCTTTCCACATAGCAGAATGATGCGTTATCAGTGGAAGGGTTTCATGCCTTTTTCGAATGAGTACAATCTTTCTACGATTCTTAATATATTTTTACTGACTCTTCGATGAAAGCAATTACAACATTGGCGCCAAGGACTGATATGGTGAATACATCATTGCATTTGAAGCATTATACAAAAAGTTACGGAATTTACGGTGGATTCCGGGGTCCACGTCAACTCGGAATTTCCTTCCGTAAGGGCAAGACAAATTCTGGCATCCATCCATGGAGCAGCCTCAAGGGCTTGGAAAGTATTCAACTGTGCTAGAATGCAGGCTTGCACATGCCCCTTGCTGGCTCTAGCAAGAGGAGAGCTAATTGTTGCACAGTATTGCACCAACTTCTAGGTCAGGGAGTCTCCTGGAAGACTGGGCAGACATCATGCACCCTGAATATGAGGCCTCCACTTCATCAGCAGCATCATCAATGGAGCCAAGGCCCCTTCTACCAACATGGGCCAATCCGGTGCAAGCTTCAGGAAGATCCTGATCGACGGATCTGATGCAGCAGCATGGCAAGATCAATGGTCACCACAAGAAGGCCTGAAGGGCAAGCAACCTCCTAGGGAAAATTCACCTAAACACTTGAAGAAGCTTCTTCCACAAGGAAGTTTCTTCCTAATCCTATTCAGGTGTTAGTAACAAGCTCAGGAGTATAAAAAGCTTCTCTTGAAGGAAGCTTCTCTTTGCCAGGACAAGAGAGGGAGCAGACTTAAACCACCTGAAGGAAGCTTCTCCTTCAGGTAGTCAACTTGCCAGGACTACAGGTATAAAAGGGGGAGCTCATCTCAGTTAAAATATCTCTCCAGCTATACTCTCAGTAGAATATCTCAACATTCAGTAAGCACTCAGCTCTACTCAAGCCTTTGAATCTTTTGCCCAGACCATGACTCTATTCGAGATCCCTCCAAGGCCTTTAAAAGCCTGGCAAGGCCTACCTGACCGAGTAAAGGCTACCCAAAAGGCTTGTAAACCTGGAGACTACACCAAGACCCTTGCCACGACGGCCTACAAGGCCTAGCAAGGCATTGCCCCTCCGTGGGCCAGGAGCTGTGCTAGCCTAGCTTGCCTAGGATTATCCATGTACCATACTTGTACTTTGTGTCAATCAAAATTTCAGTCTAGAGTTCCCAAACCTTGCCTTGCTATTGTACAAGCTACACTGTTGATCACCCAAAGATCCCACCAGCAAGGGTCCTTGCCCTTGTTCACTATCTCAAAAAACCAACAAAAGGCAAGTACGAGGGTGCTAGTTTAGATAAAAGTTGTAGGTTTTTTGTAAATATGATCAAAACTTAAGCTGAAGTTGTTTGTAATTTGTTTTTGTTTACAAGTTTATGGAAATTTCATAAAGTTATGATTGATGTGATTTGGTACATGGATGAAAACTTGAACTTGGCAAGTGATAGACACCAAAACATGAGCTAAAGTGTCAATGACAGACATACATACGACCCTTGCCAAAGTTAAGTGCTTCTTCATGTAGTGAAGTCAAAACTTGGCCCTTCTTGCTATGCCAAAAGAAGCCTAGATGGTGAACAGGTAGACATTCTGTGGTAGAACGCGATTTTGAATTTGGGACACTTGATCAATTCATAACTAGCTGTAAGTGTACATCAATGACAATTGTCAAAATGATCAAACATAAATAGACGAGTGTCGAGTTACAAATGAGGCATAGTCGATGTTGTTGGGTTGTTCATTGAGCAATGCATGCGGAGTTGTGTCGTGAGTGGTCACATTCAAGAAGGTCCGTCGAGAAGTCGGGGGTCTGCAAAAATCGATGCGAGATGCGTGATGCATGTTAAATGATCTACTTTCGTCTCCGTGCTTTGAGAAGTCAACCAAAAGGTTCTGATACTTGTGTCGTAGGTTTGTGAGAGTGGTCAAAGTTGTCAGTAGGTACGAGACGGTTCATCAAGGGCAGGGCACTAGACCGGTTCGTCCTTGACCAACGGAGTGAATATTGTGGTCTCATGACACGTTAGGATGTTTGTGTAATAATGTAAATGCCCACTAAGAAAGATTAGGGGCTCATGTCTGTTTGGTACGTAATACTTCTCCCCCTTTTAGCCGCGGCGTCCCGGTATGTGTATAGATGTGGCCCGGTGCCGGCAATAATAGTTGTTGATGAGGTGATCGACGTCTTAAAGGTTTTCATAGGGTTCCGAATTGATTTACCAAGCATTGTAGCTATGCCACTTGACAAGGAATTCCGTCATCTTACCTCGTCGACGATCTCTGAGGATGTCCTCGACGATGCACTATGTGTCTTTGTCCACTTGAATGGGAGGCAGAGGAAGATAATCTCTGCATGGGAAGTTTTCTCTAGGATCTCGGTGGTGCTTGAGTCTATTGACACGATACATCAGATGAACTTACGTAGTGGCGAGGAGTTTGAGTCAAGTAACCACAAGGGCTTCCATGTGCTCCATCTCAAACAGTCCAAACCATCGGGGTTTGAGATTTAAACATTAATCTCCGTCCAGTTTGATTTTTGTCAAGCTGAGAAAGACTTTGTCGCCAGTGGTAAGAAAATCAAATCTGTGATGTCTGTCAGCTTTTATCGCTGCTTGTATCTTCATCAGTGCTTGCCGTGTTTCCTCCTAGATGGTGGTGAAGTCTCGGTGTTGAGCATCGTCTACAAGAATGTTGCTATGACTCTGTAATCTGGTTGGTGTGGTAAGAAGTTTTCCATACACCATACTCAACGGAGTTTAACCCATTGTAGTGGAAATTGTCGAATAACATGCCATTTTGGCAGTCGGAAGTTTTGTGCCAAAAAAAAAAATCCGTCCCATAAGGTTTGCATAGCATTTTGAGAAGTCCTTGTATCATCCGGATGGTCCGCTTGATTTGATCGTCGGTTTGCGGATGAAACGCCGTCGAAAGCTGAATTTTGCAACCGTGGGAGTTCATTAGTTCGCACCAAGAATGGTGGGTGTATCGAAACTATAATGCATCGAAGCAGAATTTTGCTCTATCATATCCTCCGTGACGGTCGTAGCCTCGTGTAAAGAGTCGCTCAAGTGAGGTCAGAAAGAAGTGTCGACACTCAGGCGTAGTCTCGTACAAATCCTTAATTGTAATTGGAATATGAACAAAAACGTGGATTTTTCTACTAATGGTTGGCATTGATGAATTAACAACTGCTGCCACTTTTTTCGGATCCATGGTGATCTATCCGCCATTGAAGACGTGACCGAAAAACTTGATCGAACAACGACAGAAATGGCATTTCAAGAGTTCTTGAGAAATAATTCTCTTTGATACACTTGAAGAACTTTTTGAAGATGTCCATTGTGCTCCTCTAGGGTGCAATTGTGTATGTCAATGTCGTCGAGGTAACTTACGACAAACTCATTTAGGTATGGGCAAAAAAATGTTGTTCATCACCGCCATAAATGTCGCCGGGGCATTTGTAACTCCAAACGGCATGATCATGAAATCAAAGTGCCTGTAGTGAATTCGGAACACCATCTTCTCAATGTCATTATCTATTGCACGTAACAAGTGATATCCGCTGCGTAAGTTGATAATACTGAAAATTCAAGCCCCTCCAAGTTGGTCAAGAAGGTCATCAGCTTGGAGAAGAGAATAGCGATTCTTGATGGTAGCGTTTTTCAATGTCTGTTAGTCAACGCAAAGACACATTTCACCAGTTTTCATTTTTACAAATATTACAGGTGCTACATATGGTGACATGGATGGGTGGATGAATCATTGATGAAGCATCTCGTCGAGCTGCTTTTTCAACTCGGTCAGCTCGTGTTCGCTCATCTAATGGGTCCCTCAAACTTTAGGTCTACTACTTGAGTTTGATGCAATAGTTGATGTCTCATTGAGGAAGTAAAGTTCTCAAGATTTTGTTAGGGAAGACATTTGCAAACACTTTCATGAGTGGTGCGACCTCTACAAGTACCACCGCAAACTTTGTGGATAATGATGAGGGTGATGATGCCTATGATGAGTCAGTATGCTTGTGCTTGTACCATTGGCTAAAGATGTATGAGCCAGGCATAAGCTCCCTGTCATATGCAGTGCTTGACCCATTCAGCGATATCAGCTGCACAAGTTTACGCTTTTCGACTTCTATGACTTCCTCTACTACTTCCGCCTCTACTACTTCTGTTGTCAGCTTTCTTCGTACACGCGAAAGGTGTCATTTGTGCCAACAATCTCCACATAGACATTGCCAGTGTTCCAAAGAACCTGCAAATTGTGTTGGTATAGAGAATCGCGTCCGAGAATGCTTTTTTTATCACTCATTCAACAAGACCCCCAAACTGTTACATCCCGTAGATCTCCCATTTGTCATCGTAGTGGTTCTCGAAGTCTCCGTATGTTTAATCTCTTGTTGAAGGTTTTTCATTCAGACACCCTTGGTTCAGTGTTCACACCCATTTTATGAACCATGTCGTTGGTCATGAAGGTGTGTGAAGCTCCTCCATCTAATAGTGGCGGTACCGTTCTACAACGGTTGCATCCTCAAAGCTAAAGTTTTAGCAGTACCACTTGGTCATCATCGTACCCCTTGTCATACTTTGCGACTTCACAAACCCTCTTCGATGATGTAGGTCGTTCAGCGCAAATGGCTCGACGCAAATCGTTCAGTGCAAATTGCTCCTCATGGACAAGTGTTGCGCCTTTAACTCCTACCCTTTGTTGTTTACAGAATTATTTTTCCGTGAATTCCCCCACTTTTGGCGTGTTGCTTGCTTCAACACTTGCGAGCGATTGCACTTTTGCGCCATTGTAGCAGGTTGGAGTATCTCTCTCATCGACAGCGTCCACTTCCATCGAAGTCAAAAAGTCCGCCCACTAGTTCTTTTTGTTTCCACGATAACTTTACTTTGAAGGTCGTTAGCCGTAGGATTCCTAGATAATTGCTTTGTAATCATACTGTCGATCATCCATGACAAGTCATTTTGGATGTTGCAAATACTGATTGCTCGCTGGATATCTTGCTTGAGGCTGTTGTTGTAGTGAAAACTGAGTTCGTCGAGGGCGATGTCTACTCTAGTGATGATCTCGTAAAATCGCCAAATGTACTTTATCACGCTAGACTACTGATAGAGACATTGAATCTTCTACCGTGCGTTAGACGTCTTGTTCAGAAATCCCAAGGATGTGAGCTTTGCGCGTGAGAATTGAGCCTATTCAGTAGGTGGCGTTACGACTTCTTGCAAATACGTGTTGAT
This sequence comes from Penium margaritaceum, assembly GCA_023375785.1. Taxonomy (NCBI): domain Eukaryota; kingdom Viridiplantae; phylum Streptophyta; class Zygnematophyceae; order Desmidiales; family Peniaceae; genus Penium; species Penium margaritaceum. Next base: position 43,110 of record SZWC01013403.1, on the reverse strand, counting down.
CAAATCCAAGGGTAAAACACCTGTGGTCGGAGATATGAGGCGGGTGTTGTAAGCTGTTGATGGTACTCTGCTGGTCTACTATTGTCATTGGATGGTCTTTTGGTTGGACCACCAACATAACGTCGTACTACACAAAGCGTGGCCATGAGGTCAATATTCCATTAACTAGCGTTGACCCTACTAGAAGTGAAGTACACCTCCAAACTTGTCAAAACATGCAAACCATCGGTCCTTTTGAGTTTTTAAAATTGAACAATTCTAGTGGAGCCGAACGAATCTTGGGTTTGCTTGAGAATGGGTTTTTTGCCTTTAGGTTTATGAGCGGATCGTTTGTCGAAGCCCTAGGGCTTGATCCAGCTGTCGCGTAGCCTACCATGCTTGTATTCATTGTAGCTTCAGGGATTGATTGCATCAGCATGTTCTTATCCTCCATTGCCAATATCATCACCGAGGACACCCAGCTGGTCGTCGGTTGCACTCGCTTGCCTCATGTCATTGTCGCAAGGTCTACATAGTCTTGCCGTGCGAGATGCGCTGACAACTTGTGCGAGGTAATCCTCCGGTTGGGTAAAGTAGTCAGATGCCTCTCTAGCACTGCTATGCAAAGTTTCATGCCGAATGGAGCGTAGATGGTGAACAGGTAGAAGTTGCGGGGTGCAACACGATATATAATTTGGCACACTTGAGTAATTTATAAAAAGCGGTAAATGTACTTCAATGAAAAGTGTTGAAATTATCAAACATATATATACAAGTGTCGAGGTACGAATGAGGCATAGTCGTGGTCGTTGGGTCGTTCATCAAGCGACACGTATGGATTTGTGTTGTCAGTGGTCGCACTCGAGAAGGTCCATCAAGAATTGGAGGATCTTCCAGAATCAACGGAGAAGATGCGAGTTGCATCTTCATAAATCTTGATTTGTCTCGGTGCGTCCAGAAGTCGACTAAAAGGTCTTGAATTCCCTGTCATAAGTTTAGGAGAGAAGTCGAAGTTTTTGATAGGTTTGAGAAGGTTCTCTAAGCGTAGGGTTGTTAGCCGGTTTGCCCTCAACCGTCCCAGTGAACATCACGGTATCGTGGCGCGTTGGGATGTTTATGTAATAATGAGAATTTCCACTGAGAAAGATTAGGTACTCGTGTACGTTTGGTACATATGACTTGCTCTTCAATTTTAAGCATATTTTTGTATGCCCTTTCATGTGAAATGGAACAATAATGAAGGCTAACTCCTAATGTAGAAGCTTAACATTAATATGAGTAAAATCAATATGTTATAAACAATCACTTTTGATCTATTACAGTATTCCATGGTCTACGAGATCGTGATGTAAGTGAACAAGCCAAAACGTTTTTGCTCATAAAAACATAAACCTTTTTATGAGGAGGTACACATGTATATTGATTTACATTAAAGCATTGAAATTATGTACAAAATATGGCCTAAAGGAGTTACATTTATTGCCAAGAAGAAGAGAAGAAAAGTTCCTATGGAATATTTTCCTTATCGCGTGGTTAAAGAATGATTTAGAAGACTGAATTTACTAATGTAATGCCCATTCTAAGTTTAGCCAAGTTATGGAGGAAAGTGAATGGAAAAACAAATATTGAGCGTGAACCTTTCAATAATCCCCCATAGTTGATGCATGGTAAACGGTTTGTTAAACAAGAGATACTCAAATAGAAATGTAAATGAACGAAGAGTGAAGAACCGCTTTGATCTTCTTGACATTCTTGTTCGATCAAAAATAATCTTGATGGTATCTAAACATTTCTCCATCATTTTTTACTAGAATTTGTATTTTCCTTAAAAGATGCAAAGTGAAGGAAATCCACAATCTCAATCTAAAGCTCAGATTTTTGAAAACTTTAAGATGCATATAAAGTTGGTCTTTTCCCTTCTTAGGACTTCAATAAAACTCAAGTGGCATAAATTGCTTGTCTTTTTAGCTCTTAAAAACAAAGAAGTGTTATCATGAAAGCTCTAAATTGATCCCATGAGTCGCCATGGCACATTTTTTATTGATTCACGTAGGCTGAATAAGCCTACTTTATTGTGTGAGTGCTGAAACTTCTTATAGGACGTCAACTAGTGAGGAATTTCTTAAGGTATTCTTGTTACTTGCAAATATTGCTCACTTGATCTACTCTAGATCACAAATGGAATTTCCGCCATGAAATCTGTTTCAAACTATGAAAATGCTATTCTTTGCATGAAAGGACTTGAATATTGTCTTTGTAGCTTTCAAAATCATTCCCGCTTTAAACGTGGCTAATTTCATATTTTACGCTTTTTTGACTATATTATTTGTTGTATGAATCTTAAAAACACACAATTAACAATGTGTATGGTCAAATTTCATAATTGAACACTGAAAATGACAAGATATTCTGTATGCTCATTTTATTTGAAATGAAGAAGTTTCTCTTCTTATGTTTTGAATCGGAAGTCCCATGAACAGAGGAATTGGTAAAGAGATATAGAATGAATGTCTTTCTTATTTTCTTTGCAAATAATTCTGTTCATTATCAACACTATTCTTTGAGGGATATCACATTCTTCTTGTTTGAAGCTTAAGGAGGTTCGTCCGTTGAAAGACCATGCTCACGGTGAACTCACATTTTGTGAGGAGAAAAAGAACTTAATCTTCCTCTTATGAGTTGAGCCATAGACCGCATTGTTTTTTACTATGCCCAAGACAAGTAAAACGTACAAGCGATACCTCATTTATTTTGCTTACATGGCGTGCAGTCTTCAATAGCCTTAAAAGAGTAAGTTTTATATACATTCATATTGTGTTATCCATGGCTTGATATCGTGAAAGAAGCTTTCTTTCAAATTCATGTGTTGTGTTGCACTACTGTTTTTACCACCCATATATATATACCAACCATCATAATGCTCTTTGAGATATGTTCTTTTTGTAAAGGTTAAAACATGCAACACGTGCATAAAGAAAAACTCCACGTGGATTTTCATGATGGATTTTGATATAGTTTTCATCATTAATAGATTTAAATTTGTACTTCTTTTTTTAAGAGTATTTTGACTCCTCTATTGATAATGCATAAACAAGGATGGTTACATTCCTTGTCGTTTAAGGGCTCTTTCGAATTATAACTTGTTTGTTGCTTTCGTATGCATTACTTGGATTGCTTTAAATTTGAAATGAGGAGGTAGGAGCCCCCACTATGTACTTATTATCAAAATTGTCTCATCCTTGCTTGCTAAAGAGTGCATTGCGCATAAAGAATTTGTAAAGTCTTTTTCTACCTTGTAATGTAGAATACATCTAATTTACTTTCATTATTCCAATAACACCTTGAGTATGTAGAAGAAAATTGAAGACTCCTAAATAAAATCATAGGTTAGTGCTAATTTGTGTTGTAAGTCTCCTTCTCTTTTGATGTACTCTTGATGATTTCAAAATTTGAGAGGTCAATAACAAGATATGCTAGGTTGATTAAGTCTTTCGTTGATGCTTGAAAAACAGGTAATACCATGATTGAGGTTTATCATAAGGATGGCCTTAATATATGCTCATTATGAGCCTCATGAATGTTGCACATTGATACTCTTAGAAAAAAGTTATAATCATGTCACTGATTTGACTTCATGTTAAACATGTTTAGTTTGTGAATTGCTTAAATAGGTTTTTTAGGTGGAATGCAAAGGTAAACGTCTTTTTATGCTTAGCTCTAGCCATTTTATCAAACAAGATACCTACTATTTTGATGGAACAAATGGTATTTTTTGGGTTTTTTGTGTTAATGAGTTGGTTATTGGAGCTAGGTTATTGGTGAACTCTATGCATAGTATGAAATTGAGGGTATGAGGTTGCACAACGCAGTCCGTTGTTGAAATTAAACCTAAGGTTTTTGCATATTTATATGCATTATTCCTTTCTTTGAAACATCAAAAACAAGGTGTTAGAATGGTTGTTTTCCCTAACTTTTGATGAGCTTTTGTTTCCCATGAAGAACATCAATCGAGCCTTGTTTCTAATGAATCATTCTGCTACAATTATAAATTCAAATTTCAGGTGTTTATGAGAAACAAATAATTCATTAATATTGAGTGTTAAGCTTTGTAATAGTGAGATTTTAGGCTAGTAAGGTTTTGAATA
>SZWC01013402.1:70207-80289 GCA_023375785.1 Penium margaritaceum | reverse complement strand
AAGGTGGCAAAAAAAAAACCATTTTTGACCATACCTCGAGGACTTTATCGCTGTATATCTCAATGAAATCCTGGTGTAAAGTCGCATCCCGGAGGAGCACAATAGACATTTTTTAAAGGTGTTCAAATTTTTGCAGAAAGAGAAATTCTATAGAAAACTCTCAAAGTGCGACATTGGTCCCCATTTGATCGAGTTTTTGGACCACATCATTGGCATTGGAAGGATCACCATGGACCCAGATAAACTGGAGGTGGTTGCTGATTGGAATGGAGGTGGTTGCTGATTGGCTGAGGCTGACCAATGTTCATGATGTATAGGTATTTGTATGATTTTTAAAGTACTAACGTCAATTCGCAAAGGACTATGCAAACATGACAGTGCCTGTCATTGATTACCCTTGTAACATCACTGAGTAGAATTAGGGTCATAGCGCACATGAAGTGTTCAGCTCCATATGAAATGCTGTGACCTTGGCACCAGCCCTAGGATTGGCAGATCCAATGATGGAATATATCATGGCCACCATAGTGTCCGATTGAGCAATAGGAGGCATTATCCTCCAAGAAAACAATCAAAGAGAACAATCAGTTGTATGTATTTTTCTACAGCCACGCGAACCGGAACTTAAATATGCGATGCACAAGAAGGAGATGCTGGCAGTCGTACATGCATTCAAGAAGTGACGGTGCTGTCTAGAATGTCAACGATGCATCACCTGCACCGGCCACCACGCTCTCAAACATGTCAAGACTCAGCCAAATCTAAGCCGTCAACAAAATCGATGAATGAAATTCCTGGATTCTAACTTTGACCAGGACATTGAGTACCGACTTGGATAAACAGATCCAGTGGATGCTCTAAGTTGGTCACCAGATTTGAAGGCCAAGACGAGCATGATTCTCGTTGAAAAAGGCTCCTACCTCGCAAGGCTCTTTGTGAAGGTTTACAAGGAGTTTGGCGGGTAAGAGAAGACAAAGTTCTGATTTGATGACCCCTGTTAGCGACGGAAATTTACTCTTTAAGCTATCGTCCTGCCAGAGGAGCTACGTAAGATGCTCTTAGAGGAGTGCCACACCACCGGTCCAGGTGGACACTTTGGCGAGGACAAGATGCTCAAGAAGCTGACAAAGCACTATGCTGAGTCCACATGCAGACCGGCATGGCAGCATTATGTAAATCGTGTGACTCCTCTTGACGGTAAAGATATCTTTGCATGAGGCTACCAGGGCTGCTCCAACCACTCTTCCAACGGAGCTAGGGGTTGATGTCACCATGGACCTCGTTACGGGATTACCCACCACTCCGGAGCAAAATGATGCCATCCTCACGGTGGTCGTCAAATATTCCACAGTGTTGCACTTCAATCCAACGACAATCATTGTCACTACAGAGGGAATAGCACGTCTGTCTAAATCATATCATGCGGTTGTACAGAGTACCACGTACCATCATCATCAGATTAAACGACATCTTCACCAGCCACTTTTGGCACAAACTAATGATGCGTTATGAAATTCAGATGTAGGTATCAATGGCGTTCCATCCTCAAACCAACAGGAAAACCGGGCAGGCCAATAAAAAACTCAAACAACTTCTTTGCACTTCATGCAAGCGGCTCCTCCTCATAGTCAAGGAGCTGGAACCACTCCCCCTGTTTTGGAGTGTTCCCGACGCTCATGTCGTTGCTGCTGCTTCTGAAGCTTTGCTGCTCGTCGAACTCGACGTCACGGCTACGGATGATCTCTTGAGTGCGCGGGTCCCAGAGCCGATACGCCTTTTGCGCGCTCTCGTAGCCAAGGAACAAGCACGGCTTTGCCCGCGGTTCCAGCTTGCTGTCGCGTCGTTGCGCCGCCTGCACCATCGCGTGCGCCTTGCACCCGAACACCTTTAGGTGTGCCACGTTTGGCTTGCGCCCGTTCCAAACCTCCTGCGGCGTCTTCCAGCCGCCCTTACCCTTGAGCACCGCTGTTGGGGTGAGGTTGATGGTGTATCTCGCTGTACGCACAGCCTCCGCCCAGAACCCTGGCGGCAACCCTGCATCCACAAGCATGGTCCGCACCATGCTGAGAAGCGTCTGGTTTGCCCGCTCCGCCACTCCGTTGGACTGTAGCGAGTACGGCGTAGTGGGTTCCCACTTGATGCCTTGCTGCTTCATCCACCCGCTGCAGCCCACGTACTCTCCGCCATTGTTGCTGCGTAGCGCTCTGACCTTCCGGCCAGTCTGCCTCTCCACCGCTGCGACATACTCCTTCAGTCGGTCTAGGACCTCGCCCTTCCACTTCATGAAGTACACGTAGAGCTTCCTGCTGCAGTCGTCAATGAAGGTGACGAAGTATCTGAAGCCGCCGTTTGACGGCGTTTTGAACGGTCCGCACACATCGCTGTGCACGACCTCTAGCAGGTCCTTTGTGCGAGCCGTGTTCTCGTTGAACGGCTTATGCCGCGCCTTGCCCAAAATGCAAGGCTCGCACTTTTTGTGCGCTGCTGCATCTACTGCCGCGTCTGCACCGTCGATGACGAGGCCGCGCACCATGTCGCGCTTCGCCATCTCCTTAACAGTCGCGGGCGCCGAATGCCCCAACCGTCGGTGCCAGAGCTCCAGATCAGCGCTTCCTCCCTTGGCCATGTTGACGACGCGCTCCTGCGAATCTGTTGCGTCGGACGCCGCGGGGACCACCTTGGTCTCCACGATGTAGAGACCGCCCTCGCGCTTCGCCTCCAGCACGACTTTGCCGTCGCTGTCGATGCGCACCACTGCGCCTTTCCTGCGGAAGAGCACCTCATATCCCTTGTCCGTCAAGCGGCTAACACTCAGGATGTCAGCCAGGCCGGGGACGTGCTGCACATCACGAATTGTGCACATCTCCTTCTTACCGCCCACCACGACTTCCACCTCCACGTCTCCTTGGCCGGCCGCCGGCTCGACTTTGTCGTTCGCGACCACCATTGACTTGGAGGATTTCTCGTAGGTGACGAACCCCACCTTCTCGACTTAGGTGTGCTCCTCGGCCCCGGAATCCAGGCACCGCCTGTTGGCCTTCTTGAGGAAGTGGTTCTTGTTGTCGTTGAGGAGCGACCTGCCCTTGCTGTTTTTGCCGCTGCTCTTCGCCTCCTCCGGGCACTCACGGGCCCAATGGCCCTCCTTGCCGTAGTTGCGGCACGCACCTTTCTTGGTGCCCTTCTTGCCGCCGCCCTTTCCGCCACTTCCTCGGCCCCCGCTTCCGCCACCGCGCGTTTTGGTGACGAGGGCGGATGAGAAAGACGAGGACTCCCCGCAGCTCCGACGCCGCGCCTCGTTGCAGATTGTACTCTGCGACCGCACCATAGGTGAGCTTGTCCTCCGACCATCCTCCAAGGACGGTGATGAGTGGGCCCCAACTGTCAGGTAGGGCCATGAGGAGGGCCATCGCCTGCAGCTGCGTGTCAATCTTCCACCCCACGTCATTGCATTGTGAGGCGAGCGACTCGATCTGCTGCATGGCGGAGATCACATCATCTCCCTCCTTGATTCTCACTGTGAGGAGTCGCTTCATCGCGAAGATTTTGTTCGCGAGCGACTTGGATTGGTGGATGGCACAGAGCTTTTCCCAAGCTTCGGCTGCCAGCTTGCAGCCTTGGAAGTAGCCCCACTATGACTCGGCTGTCCCGGACACCAGGAGCATGAGCGCCTCCGTGTTCTTCTTTTCGAAGGCCTGCTTCTCCGCGTCCGTAGCAGTCGCCTCTGTGAGCACCTCCTTTCCCAGCATGACAACCAGCAGCCCCTTATGCAAGAGGTGCAGCTCGAACTGCCACCTCCATAGCCCAAAGCCTGGGCCGCCTGCATACTTCTGAATGGGCTGCGTCTCCTACTGCGCCATGTGTGCAGCTGCTACTCCGACGAGTTCTCAGAACTTCACGGCGACGTCCAACATGACGATCCCGTGCGCTGCGGAAGACGTGAACGTTGGAGGCGTTCAGACCCGTGGGCCCATAACCCTTTGTCAGGATGAGATCCGCATGGTGCGGTCCCGAAGTTTGGCTGATCGTCTCTAGTGGTTCACGTCTACTGTTTTGGGCGAATCTGAGACTGAGCGTGAGCTTTCTGGTCGCCTCACGCTATGTGAGCAGGAATTTAGAGACAGTCAGTTTGCGAAGGGAATAACGTCGTTCTGCGTTAGTTTTTGAACATGGACATAATCAAAACATTTATAGGGCTAGTCATGAGCTTTCCAACGCACCAAACCGCGCGCAATTCAGCTAAGCGGAGCTCAAGTTATGCTTGCCGAAGCACAGGTCTTCACCCACCACAGAAGCTTGATGCCGCCACTCGCCGTGGCGCCTTCATTCACGTGCGAAGCGCCTTTCCCGAGGCGCATATCCCATTGCACATGGTGTGGGGGTCCCCTGCACTGTTTCCACGCACCCTACCCAGTTTTGGGTCGTGTTTGGTGATGGGGTGTGACGAGGTTCGAAACCTGTCCGCGGACCTGCAGTCAGAATTTTGACCAAGTCCCCGAGTAACAAAACGTGCTACTGAGTTTCGGACGTCGAGCCAGGATTTTGGCTGTCCCTCAGTAACAACCTGCACTACTGGATCCGGTGGATGATCCGCCGGATCAGGTGGATCATCCACCGGACGCCTCGGCAGGCCTATCGGAGCATTTTCTCCACATGGTATTTTTGTTACTCGGTCCGGTCGATTATCGACCGGATTTCGAGTCGCAGCCGGCTCCCAGAGCCGCTGCGCATACCCCAACTTTGGAAAGCCATATCTCCTTGATACTTGTCCGATTCTGGCGAAACAACTTCCACCGGATTCAACAACTTGTCAACTTTGAGGGAAAATCCTTCATTTTAGGATCCGAGCAAATGTCGAGTCGCCAGATCCGCCGGAGCAGAGTTTCCATTTTCTGGCGGCTCGTCAGCGCCTCCCGGCGCCGCACTTGGGCATGCGGAGGGGCAATTTTTCAACACCACCTTCGCACCCTTACCTAGACGAGCGCCACCGTGCTGGTGTCCCTGTGCCCCCTGTCGGATGGGTCCTCCAAAAGGTCTGCCATCTTGACCTGGGCAGAAGCCTTTCCCTTGTAGGGGACCTTGGCGCTGGTGTTTCTGGCATTTGCGTGCAAAGTGCCTCGGCTCATTGCACACCTTGCATGTGAAGGTGTTGAGGTGCGATGATTTTTGCTCTTGAATACGGGGATTTGTGGGTTGTCCAACGTGTCCCTCAAGAAGGGGGCTTTCTTCCTCCGTTCCCACGGAAGCTTGCAAAGTCGGGCTTTGTCGCATTTCCTGGAGTTGTCATGTCCCAGAAGCTCGATTTTGTTGTTGTACATCTCCAAAACATACTTCGTTACTGCCCGCAAGCTTGTCCACCGTTTATGGTCTTTTTCTAGGATGTAGTGGAACTTCAGCTGTTGACTGGCTACACTGTCGAGGAAGAGAGTAAACTTTGTGTCTTCGGTCATGTGACGTGGTTGGACATGGTGTGCTGTGCCGTACAAGACCTCCACATAACAGTTTAAGGACATGATCCCTTGCTTGAACCTTTCTTGCTCAACTTTTACTTCCTGCGAGTCCATTGGGTGAGAACAACTCCCCCATGAGTTCCTCATACTCTTCCCATGTGGGGCTACCCTATCATTCCTTCATGTACCATAAATCTGGCAGCTGCTTGAACTGTTCATGGTTTACTGCTAGCATGACTTGAACCCCCTAATCCTCCATGGAAACCTTCTGCAGATACACCTGTAGCCTAAACCTTTTCAGCCACGTGTGTATGTTGGACTTGCCATCGTACTTATCAATAGGGTGAAATACAGAGCAATCCATCATCATAGTCGCTGTCAGTCCCCCAACTATGGCGGTTTGCACTGCAGTGGTGGAGGCAGTTGTCGGTGTTGGCTACATGTTGGCACGATACATTGCAGCTTGGGCTTGCTCTTGGAGTTTGGATGTGCATTCATCCACCTCTCTTGCCGCGTACACAGCTGCAGCTTTGTAGATCTGGACCACCCCATGTTGCTTTGCTTTCAGCACTTCCCTTGCACTGACTTCCTCCCCAACACGGTGCACTGCAATATCAAGCTCTCCATGAAGATTCTTATTCTCCTTCGATAGCTTTCGGTTGGTGTCGTAGCCGCTGCTGACCCGTAACCACAAGGCAGCCACGGTTTTCTTGTGACTATGTGCCATTGCTCCCACGATATCAAAGACAATATTGTAGTCTTCTAAACTGAGTCGTGCTTTCATCATCACAACATCCTCCTCGACATCGACCAGGTGAACGGCCGTGAGAAAAGCATGGTGAATACTTGGGGAGCCTGCGAGACCAATGCTGCGGAGGATTCTTCATCACCTGTACGATTAGTGCCGGAGCTCCTCAGTTCACCTACGGTAGTGCCTAAGGGACTGGGCACCTCAGACTCTAGCCCAGGAACCTCAATACGAAGGTGCTGGTCAGAGAGTGGCTCGCCCTTGTTGCCATTGTCATCATTCTTTAAATGCATGCGATGCCTCCCCACTGGCCCAAGGATGTGCGTGGGCCTGTGATGGACGCCAACATCGGCTTCCCGATAGTTTTCCTCCTTTCTCTTTATTGTGTGATGTCTCAAAAGCTTCCAGCTGAAGAGTAGTGTTGGAATTCTCCTCCTCTAGCGTGTCGTGAGGTCCTTCGTTGTTGGCCATCATCCCCTTTTCTGAGACGTCCTCGTCAGCTCCATCCTGCAGGTTGATATTCGTGGAAGCATGAACATTGCCGCCTGGAGTTGCGTCCAAGATAGGCTCATGACTCATCTCAACCGGTTCCCTGGTGTGGCTCTCGGCGCCTCCGTGGGTGTCGAAGATCAAGTGCTTGTGGTCATCTTCAACCATGAGCGTGTACGGTGGACGGCACGGAGGTGGTTTGTGAGACACAAAGATTTCCTCACGTGTCCGTCCCCCATTCTCCACGTCTTGGGGACATCATGGATTTAAAAGGGGAGCTTTGGTTCCCTCCCGTAAGGCATGGCAGATCAAACATCGTTGCTTGGTATCACGCTTGCGTGCGCCCATTGGAGGCGGACTCCCAAGAAGGGTTGACAATCCGGTTGTCCTTGTCGCCATAACAAAGGCAAGAACGTTTTCTAAGAGAGCGTAACGATAGAGGGGAGTCGCACAATAGTTTATTCTAAGGTAGAGTACACACTTGCTCTTGCAATTCTTCTCACTTCAAACCTTTTCTCCCACCCTCTTCTTCAAACTTGGAATCCTTGTGGGTGTGATTTAGGTAGTTGCTTTGCAAGGACAAGTCTAGCTCATTCAATTCAAACTTTCTCGACTAAGTAAAGTATGTACGTTTAAGGAGGAGATAGACTCACTCAAATTCAAAGGTACAATACTAGAATTTCTTTTAGCATACCAACTCACTCAACTAAATAGGAGATTGATCTATTTATGACGAGCTTCAATGATGTTCTATGAGGAAGTTAGAGAACAAGCTACGTATAGGATATACTATGCCATGGCCGGATGGTACAAGTCGGCCTCAAGCTAAGCAGCAACACAAAGAGATAAAAAATACAAAAATTAGAAAAGACAGAGCAAGAAAAGGAGTTGTATTTAAGTTGCAATGGGATTTTAAAGTTCTTCTCCCGGGCTCAACTCTTGCCTTGTCCGCGGCGGTCTTCCTTCAAGGTGGCGAGCTCCAACGCCCAAAAAAATGGCTGCGTGGCTCAGCTTGCCCCTGGTGCATCCTGGACGGTTCCAACGTGTTAGGGGGGCCTTGTTGTTGCTCCAGGGGGCCTTGTTGGAGCAGAAAATGGCACTGCTGACGTAGTTTGCTGTCGTGCTTGATCCCAGGAGCCCGTTTCTCACGCGCGCGTTCACCTCGACGATTGTTGTGGCTGTGAGCACCAACGATTGTGCAAAATGAAGTGGGCGATTGTGAAATTCCTAGAGTAGGCCACCTTAGTTACTCAATAGGTTAGAATGGTCGGCCAAGAGAGCCGGCGGTTATCACATGAACGAAAACTCTCTTTGGGCCATCTGCATAGGACTTGTGGCTCTAGATACAAGTGTATAATTCTACCAAGTAGGTAGCATCAAAACGTGGAAGCTCTAAGTGTTCCATTCGCGAGGCGATCAAGGAAAGGCTTCAGACTTTGCTGAGTCTCCTCTTCTCACGAGTCGCGTTGTTATAGAGAAAAACCAAAATGTTGAAGCTACAGAATTCTTTCGTGTTACAGTTATGATTATTCAACGGTTGCGTCCGTTGTGCTTCCCACTTCCTTTTATGCTCTCTTTCCTTTTGTCGAGAGCACGTTCAAGTATACTTTATTCAATCAACAGGAAGTCTCACATGGACTTAGGGTACGGTTAAAACCTCTCACCAAAAATGGCAAGGTTTTGACATGTTTCCAAGTAAGAAAAACATGGTATGGGGGCATAAGTTAGATTTTCCTTGTCTTGTTGGGGGTGATCAAAACCGGCCCCTAGTGGTTGGTTGTATTTTACCAACCTCCACATTGCCCTTACAATTGACCATGCCAACTGGCATGGTCAAAACATTTCTACAAAACACTTTTAAACCGTAAAACTCTTCACCTCTACACAGCATTCAGAAAGTTGAGAAAGAGACACTCCATATGCATTTTGACGGCCATGCTCGATTGGCGATGCAAGTCACTAATTGAGCAAACCAAGGAGGGTGATGTGTCACCCCCGCCATCGCAAGAAATACAATCGAGCGATTAGCTTTTTTTTTGGGACTCACAAACCCACATTCACGGATTTATGGTTTTCTATGTTTGGGCAAGCTCCGCGCAAGCATAGAAAAACCCTAAAGCCGTCAATGGGGGTTTGCGAGTCCAAAAAAAAAGGCTAGTCGCTTGATCACAATTAAGAAAAAAGACATTTTCCACAAAAAAAGGGAGAAGAAACCCATTTTGATACATGCAAACTACTTTCAAACCCTACCCAAAACTACACTAAGGATGTTAGGGTTTGATTTTTGCGCGGGCTCCTGGTGGGCCCCGCTATAGCGGGGCCCAACAACTTCCTTTTCAACGCATGGGGTATATCCGACCCCCCACTCAAATTCCTCGAAAAACTTTGTGGAAAAATTCACAAACCCCTCTATAGAGGGGTTTGTGATTTTTCTTTCATGTCTGATGATGTCGGCATGCTCTTGCAAGATTGCATGCGGTGTCGACATAGTGTGTTCATTTGGATGTACCATGTTTTTGCATGCTCGTTGGATGCAACATTAACAAAGCCCAGAAAAGTGCCAAATGTGGATACGACGTGGTTAATGTGTGGAACGTGGATATGGAAACAGCTATGGAGAATTCTATGGATAGATGGTTACTCCTCCGTTTCATGCACCGCAATGTCTTTTACCGACTTTGAAAAAAAATGTGTTTTATACATGCCATACACGCAGTCGCGCATTGACACGTGACAGTGGGGAGGACACAAGACTATGTACTGACGTGGCAGTCTGCCAGGTACGAGGCGAGTTGCAAAGCTAGCTCCAAGGCAAGCTGCAAGGCAAGGTGCAAAGATAGCTGCGAAGTGCGACTTTACTCTTAACGTCCAAACTTTCAAGACATGTGAACCGAAATCTTGGGGACAATCCAAGGACGTGAAGAGACGTTCTGACCACAATCGAGCAGCAGAAGATTCCAAGGGCTTTGGATGAACCAGACCCAAAACTTCAAGGGTAGAATTTATACTCTAACTGAACTGTCACTTCATTGAATTTAGAATATAGTTGAATGTAAGTGGTGTTATGATGTGAATCGTTCCCATCTTTTTGTACAGCTTACTGTGACCACTCCGCCGTGTCCATACCCGTGCACATCCCTGATGAAGACCCAACTAGTGCCGGAGGACAGATGGGTGGTGGCTCGACCCACCTATAGCTGCTAGACAATTGCCACGGCGTCCCAGGTTCTTGATGAGATACTCTATAGTTTTTCTACAGTCGCTAGAGTTTTCTTGGTGGACTGGGTCTTGAGCTTGATTTGCATGTTTTATGTTGTATGTCTATAGATCAGTATCGGACCTTGGTGTGTGTATGTGTGTGTGTGTGTGTGTGTGTGTGTGTGTGCGTGTGTGTGTGT
>SZWC01013402.1:33219-68211 GCA_023375785.1 Penium margaritaceum | reverse complement strand
GCCGGAATCGGACAAGTATCGAGGGAGATATGGCCTTCCAAAGTTGGGGTATGCGCAGCGGCTCTGGGAGCCGGCTGCGACTCGAAATCCGGTCGATAATCGACCGGACCGAGTAACAAAAATACCATCTGGAGAAAATGCTCCGATAGGCCTGCCGAGGCGTCCGGTGGATGATCCGCCTGATCAGGTGGATCATCCACCGGATCCAGTAGTGCAGGTTGTTACTGAGGGACTTAGCCAAAAACCTGGCTCGGCGTCCGAAACTCAGTAGTACGTTTTGTTACTCGGGGACTTGGTCAAAATTCTGACTGCAGGTCCACGGACAGGTTTCGAACCTCGTCACACCCCATCACCAAATGCGACCCAAAAGTGGGTAGAGTACGTGGAAACAGTGCAGGGGACCCCCACACCATGTGCAATGGGATATGCGCCTTGGGAAAGGCGCTTCGCACGTGAACGAAGGCGCCACGGCGAGTGGCGGCGTCAGGCTTCTGTGTTGGGTGAGACGTGCGCTTCGGGAAGCATAACTTGAGCTACGCTTGGCCAAATCACGTGCGGTTTGGTGCGTTGGAGACCTCATGACTAGCCCTATAAATGTTGTGATCATGTCTATGTACAAAAAATAATGCAAAATGACATTATCCTCTTCGCAAAACGGACTGTCTCAAATCCTCTCCCAAATAGCGTGAGGCGACCAAAAAGCTCACGCTTCATCTCGGAACTTGCCCAAACATGCCGTGCAAATGCTAGACGGCCAGAGCCATGTTGGAACAGAATTTCCAACAAAGGGTTATGGGCCCACATGGCTTACAGCGGAAAACATCTACACAGCTTCCGCGAGCAACGAGATGATCAGGAGAGGTGATCGCCACGGTGCACGGTGTGCACGCAACGAGCGACGAGAGAGGCCGATGCTGGGCTCTCTGCGTGCTCAGGCGGTGGCGGTACGAGGAAAACAGTGTGGCAGGAGGCCTGCCACATCGAAGAGGGCAGTTGCTGCAATGGGTCCTTGCGAGAAGGCGGGCGGCGTGAAAATCCATGCCGGTGGCACCGGCCTTCTCCATGTAGCATTGCAGCAGGCTCGGCTGAGCAATGCCGTGAACTGCCTTGAGGCGGTGAGATGGGCAGAAATCAGCCATGGCGCTCGGTTCTCTGTTCGACTCGTTGACTCCTACGTTGGATATCCTCAATCCCTCCGAGGCATCCACACCCACGTGGAGGAGCGCTTGCAGCAGGTCAAGTGGAACGCGCATCGCTTCTGTGAGCATGCCGACGTGACTACCTGCAGCAATGAGGCGCTCATGGTGGCTTTGTCCAGCGGCAAGGCAACCCTTCACGCATCAAGTGGAGTGCAACGAACAGAGCAGCAGCCCATGAGAGGGCGCGGGACGGCGTCTTCATCCGCCTACGTCGGCCGCCATCAAGCTGGAGACGGCGGCACGGGGAACGAGACGCGTCCAACGGGCACCAATTGTCGTGGTGCCGCGTGGAGGGCCAGACGGCGTGGCGGCATGTTATGCCACATGTGGGTGACGTGCGCAGCGGAAGTCGTGGACCTTGCCAAGATCTCGGGAGGAGGACGACACACCGGGTCCGCATTCATTACATGCCGGGGTCAGACGCTCCAAAACTGACGAGCGCGGTCGGGCATCATCGAGGACGGCCGGGTGGCATGCTGGAGGCATGCCCAATCTCCACAAGTGACCTAGCCGGAGTAGAGAGGCGGAGCTTGCGTTGGAAAGCTGGCCGAAGGAAGCCGCAGGACAAGCTGCTGGTAGCGCCAGAGGAAGCGACCCGCAAGCTGCCGGAGGAAGCTACCACAAGATGGCTGCCGTTAAATTACTCCCAAGAGGTACAAGGTGGAGAAATGAAACAAAATGGAGGGTGGTACTCCTCCTCATCCATAAGGAAGCAGTAGGTGGGGCCTTTGGGGTCGCCACAACCTTGCTCACGGTGGAGAGAATGAGAGTGCAAGGTGCTACTACAAGGAGGAGACGCACGCAAAATAGCGAGGGCGGCCTCAACTCATCAAGCTCCATGATTGGCAGTAGAAGCGTCGGCTTTGGGCGCGACGCATCATGGCCATGGGTAAGTGGAGTAATGCTGGATCAATGGCACAAGTGGCACTGACACGTGGCGAGTTCAAAAGGGAGCTCGCAGAACACACATCGGCGTGGGGCCAAGAGCGCGCACATGTGCAGCAGATTGCAGAAATGCAGCAGTAACACCACGAGAGGGCGCCGACATCAGCCGGTGCAAAACTCAACCCAGGAGGCTGCGAATGTCCGCACGCATCGTCAGCCAGGAGGGCTGGATCGGACGCACGGTGGGACGAAATGCGCAGCAGAACCGGGCCAGACTTAGTATTTGCGCACGTGCGCGTCAAGTCCAAGCAGCAGATGCACACTCAATGGAGAGAAGGCGCCACTAGGTCAGGCAACAGCAACACTAAGTGATGCACGCGCTTGTAGCAGCAAGAGGAGTCAGCTGCGCCAACAGGCGAGGAAGCAGTCCACTTCGGATGGATGTGACAAGGCTCACGCTGGGTCCAAGCGAAGACGTGCCAAGGGTGCTGCAGAATGCACGATGACCTGGATGGAGCAAAACGGCTCCAATGGCAGCGGATGAAGCAATAGCAGTGGCGCTGTTAATGGCTTCCGCTGGAATGGAAGGCTAGCTGGAGGCGAGTGCTTCCAACGCCTCAAAACATAAGAGGCGGGTTGAATCGGCAAGCATCGGCAACAAGGGAGCAGCAGCCGCCAAGTTGCCAAGAAGCACACGGGTGGCAAAATGAGCCACACCATGTAGCAAGTTGGCTGCAAATGCTGTGGGACCATGAGTGGTGGCAAGTGCAAGTGGACGCACCAGGCCACCTTGGCCAGTGGTCGCACTAGCACGAGGCTGAGTGG
The DNA here is from genome assembly GCA_023375785.1 of Penium margaritaceum. Lineage (NCBI taxonomy): Eukaryota > Viridiplantae > Streptophyta > Zygnematophyceae > Desmidiales > Peniaceae > Penium > Penium margaritaceum. Next base: position 65,302 of record SZWC01013402.1, on the reverse strand, counting down.
GTGCAGGATGCGAGAGCCGTCAACCATAAGGTGCAAACTCAAGACGCAAAAGAAAAGCTGAGGAGGGATGCACCATACGGCAGGCAAGCCTGACGTGCGAGAGCACAATGGATAGGTGGGTAAAAGAGCCATGGTCTCCACGGTGCGGCTCGGCACGGGACAGAAGCAGCCGCAAACTCCAACGGCATCAAGGCGAGGTGGCAGTGGTATGAGGCCATGCGCACGCTCGCAGAGCAGCTGGGAGCAATGAAAGCTATGTCCACAGGGGGCATAGTTACAGCGGTGCAAGAGCACCACGATCCTCCTGGAGGAAGCTACTGGAGAAGGCTGCTGGTTTATGCCAGAGGAAGCTTCCTGGGAAACTGCCAGGGGGGCTGCATCAGAGCTTCAGCAGCAGCAGCATCGACATGAGCGTTGGGAACACTCCACACCAGGGGGAGTGGTTCCCGCTCCTTGACTATGAGGAGCCCGCGGACGCGGAGGTCAAAGATGCGACATCGGAGCGCGGTGGTGGAGCAGGTGCAGCTGTCGACGCAGAGGACTCCGACGACATAGAAGCTGGGCTGAAGATCCGGCGGAAGATCCGTCGGAGGAGGCACTACAAGTGCCGAAGCGTGGACTCCTGGTGGAGTTCGCGTCAGGCGTCGGAGAAAATAACTTCGGACGCGCCGCCCGTCCGGTCGATGATTCGCCGGAGTGGGAGAGACCCTCGGGGAGCCGTCCGGTTGATGATTTGCCGGAGCGGGCACAGTCGGAAGGATCGCAGCAGAGCGACGAGACGCCGCCGAGACTGCCGCGCCGCAGCGGGAGGCAGCGGAGAGCGGGGAAGCGTTTCGACACAAGTACCGGTCGATGGATCAGCATGACGCGGGGCACGCTGGCTGCATGAACGGAACCGACGACCGTGCAAGAGGCGCTTGCCCGGCCCGACAGGGAGCAATGGGATGCCACCGTGAAGTCAGCGTTGGCATCCATCGCGCAAATAAAAGAAGAACGGACATGACTGAAAAGGGGCAGGTGGTGCTACAGGGTTGTAGCACGCACAACAAGCTTGCGGATTTCTTGACCAAGGCGCAACCCACGGACCGGCACGTGAGCGTGGCCGGGCTTGAGAAGACCAGCTATGATGGGCTGGAGGGCGCAGCGGAAGATGAGTGAGAGCAAGCATGAGCAGCGGGCATGGCAGGTGCAAGGGGGAGAATGTTGAAAAAATTGCCCCTCCGCATGCCCAAGTGCGGCGCCGAGAGGCGCCGACGAGCCGCCAGAAAGTGGAAACTCCGCGCCGGCGAATCTGGCGACTCAAGGATTTCTCAGATCCTAAAATGGAGGATTGCCCCTTAAAGTTGACGAGTCGTTCAATCCGGTGGAAGTTGTTTTGCCGGAATCCAACAAGTAACAAAGGAGATATGACCTTCCAAAGTTGGGGTGTGCGCAGCGGCTCTGGGAGCCGGCTGCGACTCGAAATCCGGTCGATAATCGACCGGACCGAGTACCAAAAAAACCATCTGGAGAAAATGCTCCGATAGGCCTGCCGAGGCATCCGGTGGATGATCCGCCTGATCAGGTGGATCATCCACCGGATCCAGTAGTGCAAGTTGTTACTGAGGGACTTAGCCAAAAAACCTGGCTCGGCGTCCGAAACTCAGAAGTACGTTTTGTTACTCAGGGATTTCGTCAAAATTCTGACTGCAGGTCCACGGACAGGTTTCGAACCTCGTCACACCCCATCACCAAATGTAACCCAAAAGTGAGTAGAGTGCGTGGAAACAGTGTAGGGGACCCCCACACCATGTGCAATGGGATATGCGCCTTGGGAAAGGCGCTTCGCACGTGAACGAAGGCGCCACGGCGAGTGGCGGCGTCAGGCTTCTGTGGTGGGTGAGACCTGCGCTTTGGGAAGCATAACTTGAGCTATACTTGGCCAAATTGTGCGCGGTTTAGTGCGTTGAAGAGCTCATGAGTAGCCCTATAAATGTTTTAATCATGTCCATGTACAAACAATAACGCAAAATGACGTTATCCTCTTCGCAAAACTGACTGTCTCAAATCCTCTCCCAAATAGCGTGAGGCGACCAGAAAGCTCACGTTTCATCTCCGAACTTGCCCAAACATGCCGTGCAAATGCTAGACGGCCAGAGCCACGTTAGAACAGAATTTCCAACAATATGTACCCTTATGATCGCACAATGACGGAGCTTCTTCAGCTGCTAGCACTTCATACTCAGGGAGGTGCAAGTGTGTTGTCACAGTGGAGTGGTTCTCAGACAGCTTGTCCTACTGTGTGTGTTACCCGTAATGATGCTTGTGGGGGAGCTTAGTTGGCTCGTGATGAGGATGGACCTGACATAACCGATTGGCTTGAGGAGTCATAGGTCTGGGTTGTTTATCATTATCCCAAGTTCTTGGCTTTCCTTCCAAGAGAGACAGAGTGTTACATGACATGTTTTTCAGTTTCAATGACTGGTCATGAGTCGAGTGGCACCTAGATCATTGAGTTTGGTGCCATCCATTACATGACTTTTCTACATAGTGACTTTGCTGTGCTCGGTCCCGTTGCGTCCGTTAAGTCCATTCACACAGGGTCAGGTTCAATCGTTGCTTATGCAGGGATTTGGGGTTGTGCAATTTGATGGTCCATCTCGCCTCTTGTACATTTCTGATGTACTTTTTGTCCCTTCTCTTGAGCTCAAAATGCTCTCTGTTTGTGCTTGTACCAGAATAAGTCTTTGTGTTGAGCACTCCGCTGACTCTACCACTTTGAATGCTCTCAATAATCATGCTATTGTTCCTCAGTTTCCAATGACATGTATAGAATGTCTCGTACCATTCCCTCTACCTCCTCTCCTTCCTCCGCATCTACACCTTTGTTTTTCATCGGTTTTCTCTTTCTTGAGTACTAGTGTTTGCTGGATTGCCACCTTTGCCATGTGAGCTTGAACACTATGTCCAAGCTCATTCAGACTCAGCCATCCTTTGGCCTTGACATGGCTTCCTTCGAGAAGCTATCCAAGACAGACTGTTTCTTGTGTGCTTTGGATAAGATGCATCATTGTAGTTATCCCGACTCCACTTCTCGGGCATTACGGGGGCTTGAGTTGGTCCGCTTGGACCTTCTCAGTCCCCTTCTTGTTGGGTCCATCTCAGATGAGGGGCGATATGTCCTCACCTTGACTGATGACTTTACCTAGATGAGGTAGCTCTACGGCCTCTGCCACAAGAGTGTAGCCACTCTGGCAGTTTGCTTGTGGCTGGTGATGACTGAACAGTAGTCTCGTAAGTCCCTCTACATTTTTTGTTCAGATTGTGGTGGTGAGTTCTTAGGCAAGATGGAAACCTTCTTTGAAGAGTATAGCACTGTTCAATAGCTCTTTGCCCCTGATACACAACAGTGGAACATGGTGTGTGAGCGCTGGAACTGCACCATGGAGGATGCGGTCTGCGCCATGCACACGGCACATAGTCTTGTAGACTCCTTTGCCCTTTAGGAGTCTTCCTACATGACATGGGTCTGGAACCGCCTACCGCGTAGTCCTCTTCCGGACCATGTCACGTTATACAAGTTGTGGTTCAGCCATCGCATCGACCTCCACCTTGCTTGTGTTTAGAGGTCCTTTGCCTATGTTTTCTATACTTAGGACCAACAGGGGTCTAAGGTCTCACCTTCCGGTCGCATGTGTACCTTCCTCGACATTTTTTGCGGTTGAAGGCCTGGCGCTTTTGGGACCCCATTTTCATCACATTGTTGAGTCTCGAGAGGCTCTCTTCTTCGAGGCTCTCACCTACCGCGACCTATCCAACATTTTTTTACTTGGCCGCAGGATACGTTCCCACCTGTGTGTCTACTGAGTGGATGAGGGCGTCTAGACCTACTGATGGTCCGTACAAACCTCCTCACCAGTGGTCTGTTCCCCGGCTGATGATGATCCGGCCATTATAGCTGTCGGTCATGTGGCCTCGTCGACTCTCTCTGGCATTCCTGATGTCGTGCCAGTCTAAGTCTCTTTTGGCACACCTGCTCCCGTGCCAATATCAGTCCCTTCTAGCACACATGCTCCCGTGCCAGTCTCAGTCCCTTTTGGCACACCTGCTTGTGTGCCACTTTCATTGCCTTCTATTATACCCACTTCCATGCCTATGCGACTTTGCTCTCGCACACCTCGTCTTGTGCCTTTGACAGTCTCCTCTATCTCACCTGGTCCATTTTCTACACGTGCTTCCAGGGCGCTTAAGCCAGCACTTGTCCATGATCATCCTACATCTTCTCCCCTTCCCAGTGAGCCTACAGTCCCTATGGCTATGGACCAGCCAGTGGCTACCTAGCCAGAGGTGAGCACCTGAGCTTTGGGCTACTCTCATGATCCCGGTGATCGTATTCAGCCACTAGCCGCCACGGTTGAGCGAATAGCCAATTGGATACCTAGACGCTCCACTCAAAGTATTCAAAGTGGCGTTCCTGGCATAAAGGCCCTTGGTCTGAGTGTCCACGCAGACTACACCAAGGTGCACTTGTGGTATGCTGCTTGTAAGGATGAGCCTAGAGCTATCCGTGAGCATGGTGTCTATGCACTTGTCGACCTCTTGCATGAGAGGAAGGCTGTACAGGCCAAGTAGTTTTTTCGTAAGAAGGTGAAGCCCGATGGTACACTGGATCGCTGTAAGGTTCGCTTGATGGCCAAGGGGTTCTCACAGGTTGAGGGTATGGATTTCAATGACACCTTTGTACCCAGTGGCCACGTGAACACCGCTCGCGCTCTGTTCGAGGTTGTTGCTCACCACAACTGGGAGCTATACCAAATGGATGTGAACAAAGTGTTCCTCCATAGCACCTTGGAGGAGGAGATCTACATGATCCATCCACCTGGATCAAAGGTCGGTGACAAGGTTGGGTGCTTGCGTAAGGCCACGTACGGCTTGAATCTATTTGAACACGTGCTAGAAAGTGGAAATCATACTGACATGTACTGGTTACGTGCAGAGTGACGCCAACACATCTCCCTTTCTTTGATATACAACTGAGATCTTCACCACTATCGTGGTCTACGTGGACGACCTCTTGATTGTGTGTTCTTCTATGGAGGCTGTGATGGAGGCCAAGGCAGTCCATAAGGCTACCTACAGGATGAAGAACCTTGGTCCTGTAGTTGTATTTCCTGAGATGGAGATTGCATATGATCATTTGTGGCGAACACTCTTGCTACATCAGGCACGTTGCGTCCGCATTGTAGGGGAGCGGTTTGCTGACCTCCTTGGTGTAGTTACCACAGCCTCTACTCATATCGCACCTGCGTGCATGATTCTGTGAAGGTGGATGATCTAGCATAGCCGGGGGAGACAGTGGACGTGACCCTGTACTTATGCCTGATTGGCTCTTTGATGTACTTGGCCACTACCACACGACCCGACATTGCCTTTGCCGTCAACCTCCTGGCACAATTTTCATTATGTCTTTGGACAAGAGTTCTTCACACGGCTGTGCGAGCGGTGTGGTACGTGGTCTCCATAACGTACTTTGGACTCTACTATTAATGGTAGTGTTTAGTAGTTATTGACGGCCACATCGACAGTGACTGGACATGGAGCCTTGATGGGCGTAGTCGAACAGGCTAGGTGTTCCTACTGGATGGTACCATTGTGGTGTGGTGCATTGGCAAGAAGGGATGAATCGCTCGTAACTCATCAGAGGCTAAGTATGGTACGCTGGGAGCTAGGACTGTTGAGGCGGTGTGGCTACAGTGTCTATTTTGTGAGCTGCATCAGTCTGTGCCGTGCATCGTTCTGCGTTGTGAAAACTAGAGTTCTCTTGCCATTGTAGAGAAATCTGATGTATTTCATGCACGCACAAAGTACATTGCTATTGAGCATCACTTTGTGCGTGATCTTGTGGAGTGAAAGGTGATCTCTATTATCTGGGTTGGCACGGACATGCAACAGGCTCACTTCCTAAACAAGGCACTAGTGCGCAGAAAGTTCATGGTGGCCATTTGTTCTATCAGGCTTTGTCCCTTGCCTGAGAGTGGCTGAGAGTGAGGTGTGTAAGTACGTTTGGGCATCTCGTTACACACCAGTGTTCATTCTGCATGTGTATGGACATGCGTACCATCAGATCATGGGGGAGTGTTGTGATTTGAGACGTTTCCATTTGTTTGTATAGCTTACTGTGACCACCTGGCCGTGTCCATGCTCGTGCAAATCCCTGATGCGGACCCAACTGGCACCGGAGGAAAAACAGATGGTGGCTCCATCCACCTGCAGCTACCAGACAATTGCCACGGCTACCTGGATGTTTGCTATGATGCTCTACAGTTTTCTGTAGTCACTAGAGTTTCCTTGGTGGACTCGGTCTTGAGCCTGATTTGCATGTTTTACATTGTGTGTCCATTGATCAGTACTAGACATGTGTGTGTGACCATTTGCAGTGTCCGGCTCAAGATTCTGCTTCTCTAGGTTCAGACGGTGTTGCATTTGAATGCTTGTGTACAGAATTATAACCAAACAGGGATTTTGGGCTGGTTTAAGGACAAACTCGTACTGTTGTGTGTGTCACCCGCCATGCGCCGTGGCAGGTCATTATGTTGCATTCTTGTCAGTTGTCATTTATCTTTGCACAACTGAGCTATTGGAGCTTTTGAGACTTTGCATGTATCCCTAGCCTAACTCTTGCTGTTTTTTGCACCTGCTTGCTTGCAAGTGCGCCATTTGACTGGACTGTGTTGCCACGTTAGCAGCAGCAAAGCTTGAAAGCTTGTTAGGAGTTCCTCAAGGAATACTACAGTATTTTATTGTGTCATAAAGTGAGCTCTTGAGGGCTTGCCCGGATGGTGCTCAATGTATGGCATGAATTCATACACTCTTTCATAAAGGTGTTTCGAAAGGTCGGGATAACCGTATACGCCTATTTTAGGAGAATAAGCCCAGTTCCTCCCAACCATGGAACTATATGCCTCATGCACCCCTATCCTGAGAGAATGTTCATGCCTCATTGTACATTTTTCTCCTCGTGGATGGTCATGAGTGTGCAGGGCATGCCAACGCACAAAGTGGAGGTGATGCACAGTGACGGTCCGCGATCCATCCACCCCACATGAGTGGTCGCATCCATCCTCTTGGCATTGCCCCTCTCCATCCCTCGGCAGCTGGATTACTCGCTGGATTCTTCCCATCACTTGGCCTCAGCAGACCTATGTTTGTCCCTTGTAGCTTCCTAGGTCAACCTTGCATCTTGTGACTTGAACCTAGATTAGTCCTCGCTGAAATCACACACCTGCTTTGTGTTCATGTGTGCAGGGCAGGGCGTGGGCTAGCTGGCCCTTTTGCGGAGCACGACGACAATTTGCCCTCGTTTCTTGCTTGCGCGCCGGCAAGCCTTGCTTGCCGGCCAGCCGGGTGAGTCTTGACTAGCAAAGCTCACCTGAACGAACTACTCCTTGTCTCAACCTAGGACTTCTATTTTTTTCCTGCTTATGTTCATGGCCTATGACACTAACCCGACCCTAGCATAGCCCACACTCAACCAAATGATGCGGAGAAAGTTGCATTGGGTTTTTCTTGCAATCCTCATGGTAACAGAGCCACGTTATACAACAGACGGGGATGAAGCAAGCCGGCGATGAGCAAAAACGTGGGCGGCCAAGAAGTGCGTAACACTAGATCGTGCGGCTGCTGCGGTAGCAGGCCGCGAAAGCCTCTAAGCGCGTCGAAAGCGCTCCCCTAGGCCGCGCCTGAGGTTGAAGGCGCTGAAAGAGAGGGGAGTGACGCAAAGTGGGGCAAGAGTGCCAAGACAAGGGAGCCCAAGCACCGTCGCCACCCAAAGAGGGCGACAGTGGGGACTCATGGCCTGAGACGGTGTATTGCAGGTAGGAGGAGGTCCAGCAAGCTGCTAGAGACCAAGATTGGTGGATCCTATCGAACTTAGGGCTCGCGGAATAAATCTGGGCCCAAAGTGGGCCTGGCAAATTGCTGCCAAAATGTTCTTTGGCAGCAGCGGGCTGGTAGCAGTGCTCCAGTCAACCACCTAGCCTCCCTCTTGTCTATTAGGCGCCATGAGTGTAGCATGATCCGCACCGGAAGGGGCTGGCGCTAACGCCGGTGTGGTCACCGGTGCCAGTGCTGCCACCGGTGCCAGCGCCGCCGCCGTCGCCACCTCCACGGCAATGACATGGGACGATGTGAGTAAGGTGTTTTCCCAGAAGGACTTAATACCGCCACTGCTCGGCGTGCACAATTTTGTGTAGTAGAAGGATTTTTTTCTCTGTTGGGTGGCAGAGCACGGCCTTGAGGATTGTTACCTCACTCCGCCGCCGGACAACACCGATGCACGGGTGCTCTTGAGAGCATTCAACGCTCTGGTCCATGCCCTTCTTGAGGATCACCAGTACTCGGTACGCCATTTTTTCTTTGGGGGTAAAGGCGAGGATTCCAATAACCCTCACAGTATAGACCCTAGACCCCATGACGCGTGGCAACACCTTGCCACGAGAAAAAAAGAGCAAGGAATGGTTCTCATTATCTCCCTGCGCAAGCAGCTCTGCAACCTTTTCCCCAAGCCTGGTGCACCGGTTGCCGAGTACTAGGATGCCGCCATGGACCTTCGCTGGTGCATCCTTGGCCTTGGCGCCTCCTGCACCGTCCTTGAGTAGCTGGATCCTGTCCGCCTACACCTTGGAGAGCCAAACAAGGATTTTCGGCGTGGCTTGCTACGAAAGCTGAACATCGCCGACATCGAGAACACGGACTTGGCGGAGGTGTTTGAGGAGTTGTAGAACTATGAAGATATCCTGAAAGTGTCACAAGTGATTTTGTGACGTGCGCTGATCCACCAGAAGTGTCCACGGCTACTTAGTGCAAAGAGAAAGGGGGTGTGTGCTTTAGGTCACCACAACACCAAAGGAGCAGAACTCTGGCAGACTGCAGATTGCAGAAACTGAGAAAGGCTGGGAATCATTAATGGTTCGTTGTTTTGGTAAGATTACATGAGATTCTTATATCCTGTGATCTAAGCTTTCCAACGCATCCAAGCACACCCAAAACAGAGCAGTAGAGCCCCTGCTACGGCCGTTAGAGTAACCCATGGTGGAGCCGAGCCGCCCACCATACCCACGAACGGGAGTGATGGGAGGCGCTTCGATGGTGGCCTGTCGAAGCGCCTTTCCTGTCATCCCATCGTGGGGTGAGGCTCGCCCTGGTCCTGAAGACCATCCACATCCCTTTTGTTCAAGGCCCATGTGCCCTTGGAGCTCATTGAAGTCCAAATCGGATCACTGGTGGTGAAATTAATCCGTCACCAATGACGGAACCCAGATTCCACCCACATACCACCCGAACTTCGGATGGGGTTATCTTTCTGAATTCTCAACCAAATCGAGCAAATGAAAGCTCAAAATCGCATTGAAAAATCCAAGGAGTCCAAATCTGCAATCAGTTTAGACTTCCAACCACTCTCTAGTGGTCTGACCCGGAAAACGGCAAACGGCATCCATGGCAGGGACACTTTTTAACAGTCTCCCCCGTGCACCTTCCATGCCAGATGCCTCATGCTCACTATCACTCGTCCGCTCTTGCACCTTCAGCCCCTTCACAGCTTGTCAACCCAAGCCCTGCAAGGCTGATGACATGCCGATCCTGGGGCTACGCCTTGGTCAAGCAATCCACGAGCATGTGCTTCGTGCTACAATGCTACAGCACAACCTGTCCCTTCTCCACCATGTCGCGCGCGTAGTGGTAGCGTACGTCGATGTGCTTCGTCGCCAAGGGATCATGCAATCAACATATGACATTGTACGTGAATTCCCATAACCACAAAAATCACACATGTTTGTGGCTGATTGTACATTGCGCTGCTGCTGCTGTCGAGGTAGTGCAGCACGCGCTTGATCGCCTCCCAATGCGGCATGCCTGGATTAGCGCAAAACTTGCTGAGCACTCCCACTGCTTGGCTGATGTCTAGGCACGTGCCGACTGCTGCGTACATGAGGCTCCCAACTGCAGCTTGGTACAACACTCCTTCCATGCGGCAACTCTCTTACATGTCGTGGGGAGTCCGTGTCATGCTCAGCTTTGCTCCCACTTCCAGTAGTGTGGTGGCCTTGCGCGCTCCTGCCATGTTGAAGCGCTTGATGATGTCCCTCACGTACGTGCTCTGCAAAAACTCCACAGTTTGCTGCTGCCAATCACGCTTTACCTGAAGGCCAAGGTCGTAGCTGATTTTTCCAATGTCTTTTATCTCGAACCTGGCAGCAAAGGACTGCTTCACATTGTCCAAAAGAGACTTGGAATCCGATGCAATGAGCAGATCATCAACATATAGCAAGATGATGACCTGGTTTGCCTCTTGCACGCGCCCATAGATCGCATGGTCAGGTTCGCTGCGCACAAAACCAAGCCCAGCCTGCTCATCCATCTTGTGGTACCATTCTTGCGGTGCTCGCTTCAGGCTGTAAAGAGCCTTCACAAGCTTGCACACCAAATCCTCCTTTCCCTCCAACACATACTCCGGCTGTTCCATGTACACATCCCCCTCGAGGTCTCCATGCACACGTCACATCCATTTGGTGCACCTCCCAGTCCATAGCAGAAGCAAGAGCGAGGCTCACTCTGATGGATGGAAACTTTACGACAAGTGTAAATGTCCCCTTGGAATCCACACCCTCAGTCTGCGCATACCCCTTTCCAACCAACCGTGCGTTGTACCTGAGCACCTTACCATACCCACCACGCTTGCGCCTGAAGATCCACCGACATCCAATCACCCGGCTGTCACGTGGAGCTTCCTCGAGGGTCCAGGTGCCGTTCTTCATGATTGCACCCTACTCCTCGTCTGCTGCGGCACGCCAATCTGTCGCCTCGGCGCTACGCATGGCTGGGTCATCGGTGACTGTGAGGAAGAGAAACTTGAGGTCAGACAAATCCGTTCGTGGTGGAACGGTGCACAGGTTCAGCCCTTCTCCTTCTTGCATCTGCTTCTTTGCGAGCCTCTAAGACCGTCGTGGCTGCTCCTCACTGTCCTCTACACCTTTGTTGATGCGTGTGGACCGTCATGGCAGCTGCGGTACATTGCTTAACTGCTCCTCCTCATCAGATTTGGCTGCAGGCTCCTTCTCCTTCTCAGCTCCCTCCACCTCCTTGTCACTGCCGCTATCACCGCCATCTTTGGCACTGCCCTCTTCTGCTACCTATTATTCTCCCACTTCAGGTACAAGTGCGGGAGCAAGGGGTATTGCAGAAATAGGCTCCAAGTCCAGCCCTTCGCGTCCTCTTGAAAGACCACATCACAGCTGCGGATGATCTTACGTGTGGCGAGGTTGTAGAGGCGGTATCCCATGGTGTCGTAGCCGAGGAACGCAACCTTCACCGACTTTGCATCTAGTTTGTTGCGGTTGCCGGCAGCCACGTGCACCAGTGCACCACACCCGAAGTCTTTCAGGTGCGTCACTGTTGGCTTGCATCCCGTCCACGCCTCCTCCAGTGTCATTTGCGGCACGACGGACGTGGGACTCCGATATTTTAGGTACACGGCAATGTTGACCGCTTCCACCCAAAAGGTTGGCGGGAGCTCTGCATCTTGGAGCATGCTCTGAACACTCTCCATGAGCGTGCGGTTTGCGCGTTCAGCCACGCTGTTCATCTGTAGTGTTCCAAGTGGGGTGACCTCGGTCCTGATCCCGCGACGCTTGAGGAAGTTGTGGAAATTGTTGGAGAGGTACTCTCCTTCACCGTCGGTGCAAAGCACCTTCAACCGCCTGCCACTCTTATCCTGTGTAGTCGTAATCCACACCTTGAAAGCATCAATACACTCATCCTTTCCAGTCAGGAAGGAAACCCATGTCTACCTCGACTTGTCATTAATGAACGTGACAAAGTACAAGTTTTTGGACAGGGATTCACATGGCATGGGACCGCACAAATTAGAGTGAACAAGTAAGAGAAGGTAAGCCGCCCCCTTTCCTTCTCCCAAAAATGGAGCGTGGGTTTGCTTCCCTTCAATGCAGCTCTCACAAGCGGATGCACCAGGCTGCTTCACCCCTTTCAGCTTCAGGCCATGGACCATCTGCTACATCGAGATGATTGCGCCAAAGCCGAGGTGATGAAGCCGGCAGTTCCACAAGCCGATGTCATGTTTTCCCTCTCTCACCGCCAACACTGAGTTGGCTTCCTTCTCCAACGCCACATAGAGACGGTAAAGTCCATCCTCCTTGTCCGCTTTTGTGGGCACATGGCCTGCACAAGCAAAAATGGTACAACCACCATTCTCAAAGCGAACCTGCATACCTTTGGGGATGAGAGATGAGATAGAGAGGAGGTTAGCTGCCAGCCCCGGAACATGGAGCACCCCCTTCACACGAGGTTCCACATGCTTACCCTCAACGGGAGCACAAAACACAATCTCACCCTCCCCAACCGCCATATGTACATGATTATCCCCCATGAACACCCAACGCGGCTCAATGGCGGTGTAGACAACGAACCACTTCCGGCGACACGTCATGTGCCGCGTGGCTCCCGAGTAAATGATCTAGAACAAGGCGATATTGTGAGATATGTGCAAGACCCGGATGGTTGTCATGAATCTATTCTCCTAATTTGATACGTTGGAGTAAGAGTCAGACCTCTTTCCCGTTCCAACTGCAGCCGCAAGATCCGCCTTCTTCTTCCGGCATTTACACGCCAAATGGCTCGTCTTCTTGCATTAGTGGCAGTTCCCCTTCTTTTTCCCTCCTCCGTCGTTGCGCTTGGTTGGTGCACCACCACCCCCATGACCAGAGTTGGTGATGAGAGAGACATCTAGTCCGCTTCCACCCTCCTCTCCCTTGCATCGCTCCTCCTCAAACAGTAGGGTCTCCTTAACATTGTTGAGGGAGAGCTTGTTGCCACGCTGGTCCAGGGCAACAATAAGAGGAGTGTAGCTGCTAGAAAGGCCAGAGAGAATGATTAACATGAGCACATGCTCCTTGAGAGGGTCCTCAATTGCTGAAAGCTGGTCAGCAAGAGATTTCACCATGTTGATATAGTCAATCATGTATCCAGAATCCTCCATCTCCATAGTGCAAAAGCTACAACGCAGCTGAATGTTCATGAGGATTGACAAGGATGCATAAACAGAATCATGCTTCTTCCAAGCCTCCTTAGATGTGAGGATGCAATGAACGAGGAGTTGTTGCCGTTCGGCGAGGTAGAAGTAAATGGTAGCGAGGGCGCGGTCACGCTTCTTGCGGTGAGTGCGGGCCTCACTAGGTGAAAGAGAGGACTGAGTTGGTTCCTCCTCACTCACATGGCAGCAGAGTCCCTTCTCCACCATCACCACCTTCATGTTGTTGCTCCAATTGAAGAATTTCTTGCCTTCAAACTTGGCGATGTTGACGCGGGCCACCACCAAAGTAGATGTTGCCTTGGTAGTGCAACGTTCAGCCTCCAAACAACTCTCTCACACAACAGGGTGAAAGGAATGCCTCAAGCATGAGGCAAAGCCTTGTTCTAGCTCTGATACCGCTGATGAAAACTGGGGCATGTCGGGATGATATCCACGTGGATGCGGTCCGGACGTTGTTCTGATAGACTCTATTGGTTCACTTCTACTGTTTTGGGCGAATCTGAGACTGAGCGTGAGCTTTCTGGTCGCCTCACGCTATGTGAGCGGGAATTTAGAGACAGTCAGTTTGCAAAGGGAATAACATCGTTTTGCGTTAGTTTTTGAACATGGACATGATAACAACATTTATAGGGCTAGTCATGAGCTCTCCAACGCACCAAACCGCGCGCAATTCGGCCAAGCATAGCCTAAGTTATGCTTGCCGAAACGCAGGTCTCACCCACCACAGAAGCCTGATGCCGCCACTCGCCGTGGCGCCTTCTTTCACGTGCAAAGCGCCTTTCCCAAGGCGAATATCCCATTGCACATGGTGTGGGGGTCCCTTGCACTGTTTCCACGCACCCTACCCACTTATGGGTTGTGTTTGGTGATGGGGTGTGACGAGGTTCGAAACCTGTCCGTGGACCTGCAGTCAGAATTTTGACCAAGTCCCCGAGTAACAAAACGTTCTACTGAGTTTCGGACGCCGAGCCATTATTTTGGCTAAGTTCCTCAGTAACAACCTGCAATACTGGATCCGGTGGATGATCCACCTGATCAGGTGGATTATCCACCGGACGCCTCGGCAGGCCTTCCGGAGCAATTTCTCCAGATGGTGTTTTTGTTACTCAATGGGAGCAGCCGGCTCCCAGAGTCGCTGCGCACACCCCAACTTTGGAAGGTCATATCTCCCTCGATACTTGTCCGATTCCGGCGAAACAACTTCCACCGGATTCAGCGACTTGTCAAATTTAAAGAGGCAATCCTCCATTTTAGGATCCGAGCAATTTTCGAGTCGCCAGATCCGCCGGAGCGGAGTTTCAACTTTCTGGCGGCTCGTCGGCGCCTCCCGACGCCACACTTGGGCATGCGGAGGGGCAATTTTTCAACATTCTCCCCCTTGCACCTGCCATGGCCGCTGCTCCTGCTTGCTCTCACTCATCTTCCGCTGCGCCCTCCAGCCCGTCATAGCTGGTCATCCCAAGTCCGGCCACGCTCATCGCGTGCCGGTCCGCGGGTTGCGCCTTGGTCAAGAAATCCGCAAGCATGTTGTGCGTGCTGCAGTGCTGCAGCATCACCTGCCCCTTTTCAATCATGTCCTGTGCGTAGTGATAACGCACGTCAATGTGCTTCTTCCTCCTGTGCTGCGTCGGGTTGTTGGTCAGCGAGATGGAGCCGGTGTTGTCCTCTTGCACCACTGTAGGCTCCAGCTGCGGCACGCCCAGCTCCCCCAGCAACCTGCAGAGCCACACCGCCTCCTTCACCGCCTCGGCCAGCGCGATGTACTCTGCTTCCACTGTGGAGGTGGCAACGCAGTCCTGCTTCCTGCTGTACCACGAGACCGCTGCACCAGCGAAGAAGAACACGTATCCGGATGTGGACTTCCGCTTGTCCACATCCCCAGCGTAGTCTGCATCCGTGTAGTAGACCAGATGCAAGGGGTCCGCCCGCCCCTTGCCGTCGAACCTCAGGTGCGCGTGCCGCATCGCCTGCAGGTAGCGGAGGATGCGCTTGACCGCCTGCCAGTGTAGTGGCCCTGGATCGGCCACGTACCTGCTCACTTGGCCCACCGCCTAGGCCAGGTCCAATTGAGTCGCCGCCATGGTGTACATGAGGCTGCCCACCGCCGATTGGTAGGACACCCCTGTGATATCCTTTCGCTATTCTTTTGTTTGCGGTGCCATTTTCGCACTCAGTTCACTGGTCGTGGAGACAGGACTGCACACTGGTTTGCAGTCGTCCATGCCGTACCGCTTCAGCATCTCGGCCACGTATTTGGCCTGCCCCAGCTCAAGCGTGCGCCCCCTCTGGTTCCGCGTAATGCTCACCCCGAGGTAGAACTCCAGCTCCCCCATGTCCGACATCTGGAACCTGCTGCTCAGCTGCTCTTTCAGCTGCTGTAGACTCGGCAGGTGTGAGGAGCACAAGATCAGATCGTCCACGTAGAGTGCGACAATCTGATGGAGCTTCTTGCTACGCCGCACGTACACACTGTGATCTGCCTCACAGCGCTTAAAGCCGAGTTCTGCCATGAAGCTGTCCATCTGTTGGTACCAGCATCGGGGCAATTGTTTTAGCCCGTACAAGGACTTCCGTAGCTTGCACACCTTGCCCTCCTGCGCCTCAACCCCCTCCGGCACCTCCATGTAGATTTCCTTGTCGATGATGCCGTTGAGGAAGGCCGTCTTTACGTCCATTTGGTGGAGCTCCATGTCCTTCGCGGCCGCCACGGCAAGGATCGCCCGGATGCTTGGACATTTGGTGACGGGGGTGAACGTCTCATCGTAGTGTTTGCCCTTACGCTGTGTGTACCCCTTCGCTACGAGCCGTGCCTTGTACTTGTCAACCACTCCTTCCTTCATGAACTTGGTCTTGAAGACCCACTTGGAGCCGATGACCTTGGCGTCTTTCGGCCTTTCAACCAAATGCCACGTGTCGTTTTCAGCAATGGACGCCAACTCCGACTTGATGGCGGCGTTCCACTACTCCCCCTCGGGCCGCGCAAGCGCCTCTTGCACGGTCGTCGGTTCCGTTGATGCAGCCAGCATGCACAGCGTCATGCTGATCCATCGACTGGTGCCTACGTCGAAACGCTTCCCCGCTCTCCGCTGCCTCCCGCTGCGGCACGGCAGTCTTGGCGGCATCTCGTCGCTTTGCTCCGATCCTTCCGACTCAGCCCGCTCCGATGAATCATCAACCGGACGGCTTCCCGAGGATTCTTCCCGCTCCGGTGAACCATCAACCGGACGGGCGGCACGTCCGGAGGATTTTTCTCCGACGCCCAACGCGAACTCCGTCGGGAGTGCGCGCTTTGGCACCCATCGTGCCTCCTTCGATGGATCATTCCGCCGGATCTCCAGCCCAGCTGCATCATCGTCGAAGTCCCCCGCGTCGGCTACTGCTCTTGCTACACCGCCGCGCTCCGACGCCGCATCATCGACCTTCGCGTCCGCCGGCTCCTTCTCGTAGTGAAGGAGCTAGAACAACTCCCCCTTTTTTGGAGTATTCCCGACGCTTATGTCGTTGCCGCTGCTGATGAAGGTTTGCTGCTCGTCGAACTCGACATACGGCTGCGGATGATCTCTTACATGCGCGGGTCCCAGAGCTGATACGCCTTTTGCACGCTCTCGTAGCCAAGGAACAAGCACGGCTTCGCCCGCGGTTCCAGCTTGCTGTCACGTCGTTGCGCCGCGCGCACCATCGCGTGCGCCTTGCACCCGAACACCTTCAGGTGTGCCACGTTTGGCTTGCGCCCACTCCAAACATCCTGCGGCGTCTTCCAGCCGCCCTTGCCCTTCGGCACCGCTGTTGGGGTGAGGTTGATGGTGTAGCTCGCTGTACGCACAGCCTCTGTCCACAATCCTCGCGGCAACCCCGCATCAACAAGCATGGTCCGCACCATGTTGAGCAGCGTCTGGTTCGCCCGCTCCGCCACTCCGTTGGACTGTGGCGAGTACGGCGTAGTGGGTTCCCACTTGATGCCCTGCTACTTCATCCACCCGCGGCAGCCCACGTACTCTCCGCCATTGTCGCTGCGTAGCGCTCTGACTTTCCAACCAGTCTGCCTCTCCACCGTTGCGACATACTCCTTCAGACGGTCCAGGACCTCGCCTTTCCGCTTCATGAAGTACACGTAGAGATTGCTGCTACAGTCGTCAATGAAGGTGATGAAGTGTCTCAAGCCACTGTTTGACGGCGTTTTGAACGGTTCGCACACGTCGCTGTGCACGACCTCCAGCAGGTCCTTTGCGCGAGCCTTGTTCTCGTTGAACGGCTTGCACCGCGCCTTGCCCAAAATGCAAGGCTCACACTTTTTGTGCGCTGCTGCATCTGCTGATGTGTCTGCATCGTCGATGACAAGGCCGCGCACCATGTCGCGGTTTGCCATCTCCTTAACGGTTGCGGGTGCCGAATGCCCCAACCGTCAGTGCCAGAGCTCCAGATCAGCGCTTCCTCCCTTGGCCATGTTCACGACGCGCTCCGGCGAATGTGATGCGTCGGATGCCGCGGGGACCACCTTGGTCTCCACGATGTAGAGACCGCCCTCGCGCTTTGCCTCCAGCACGACCTCGCCGTCGCGTCGATGTGCACCACTGCGCCTTTCTTGCGGAAGAGCACCTCATATCCCTTGTCGGTCGAGCGGTTAACACTCAGGATGTCAGCCAGGCCGGGGATGTGCTGCACATCACAGATTGTGCACAGCTCCTTCTTACTGCCCACCACGACTTCCACCTCCACGTCACCTTGGCCGGCCGCCGGCTCGACTTTGTCGTTCGCGACCACCATTGACTTGGAGGACTTCTCGTAGGTGACGAACCCCACCTTCTTGACTTGGGTGTGCTTCTCGGCCCCGGAATCCAGGCAACGCCTGTTGGCCTTCTTGAGGAAGTGGTTCTTGTTGTCATTGAGGAGAGACCTGCCCTTGCTGTTTTTGCCGTTGCTCTTCGCCTCCTCCGGGCACTCACGGGCCGAATGGCCCTCCTTTCCGTAGTTGCGGCACGCACCTTTTTTGGCGCCCTTCTTGCCGCCGCCCTTTCCGCCACTTCCTCGGCCCCCCGCTTCCGCCACTGCGCGTTTTGGTAACGAGGGCCGATGAGGAAGACGAGGACTCCCCGCAACTCCGTCGCTGCGCCTCGTTGCGGATGTACTCTGCGACCACGCCATAGGTGAGCTTGTCCTCCGACCATCCTCCAAGGACAGTGATGAGTGGGCCCCAACTGTCACGTAGGGCCATGAGGAGAGCCATTGCCTGCAGTTGCGTGTCAATCTTCCACCCCACATCGTTGCATTGTGAGGCAATTGACTCGATCTACTGCATGGTGGAGATGACATCATCTCCCTCCTCGATTCTCACCATGAGGAGCCGCTTCATCGCGAAGATTTTGTTCGCGAGGGACTTGGATTGGTGGATGGCACAGATCTTTTGCCAAGCTTCGGCTGCCAGCTTGCAGCCTTGGAAGTAGCCCCACTGCGACTCGGCTGTCCCGGACACCAGGAGCATGAGCGCCTCCGTGTTCTTCTTTTTAAAGGTGTGTTTCTCCGCGTCCGGAGCAGTCGCCTCTGTGAGCACCTCCTTTCCCAACATGACATCCAACAGCCCCTTATGCAAGAGGTGCAGTTCAAACTGCCACCTCCATAGCCCGAAGTCCGGGCCGCCCGCATACTTCTCAATGGGCAGCGTCTCCTTCTGCGCCATGTGCGCAGCTGCTACTCCGACGAGTTCTCAGAACTTCACGGCAACGTCCAAGATGACGATCCCGTGCACTACGGAAGACGTGAACGTTGGAGGCGTTCAGACATGTGGGCCCATAACCCTTTGTCAGGATGAGATGCGCGTGGATGCGGTTTGGACGTTGTTCTGATAGACTCTATTGGTTCACGTCTACTGTTTTGGGCGAATGTGAGACTGAGCGTGAGCTTTCTGGTCGCCTCACGCTATGTGAGCAGGATTTTAGAGACAGTTAGTTTGCGAAGGGAATAACATCGTTTTGCGCTAGTTTTTCAACATGGACATGATCACAACATTTATAAATCTATTCATGAGCTCTCCAACGCACCAAACCGCACACGATAGCAGGTCAAGCATAGCCTAAGTTATGCTTGTCGAAGCGCAGGTCTCACCCACCACAGAAGCCTGACGCCGGCACTCGCCGTGGCGCCTTCGTTCACGTGCGAAGCGCCTTTCCCAAGGCGCATATCCCATTGCACATGGTGTGGGGGTCCCCTGCACTGTTTTCACGTACCCTACCCACTTTTGGGTCGCGTTTGGTGATGGGGTGTGACGAGGTTCGAAACCTGTCCGTGGACCTGCAGTCAGAATTTTGACGAAGTCCCCGAGTAGCAAAACGTATTACTGAGTTTCGGACGCCGAGCCAGGTTTTTGGCTAAGTCCCTCAGTAACAACCTGCACTACTGGATCCGGTGGATGATCCACCTGATCAGGTGGATTATCCACCGGACGCCTAGGCAGGCCTTCCGGAGCAATTTCTCCAGATGGTATTTTTGTTACTCAATCTGGTCGATTATCCACCGGATTTCGAATCGCAGCCGGCTCCCAGAGTCGCTGCGCACACCCCAACTTTGGAAGGTCAAATCTCCCTCGATACTTGTCCGATTCCGGCGAAACAACTTCCACCGGATTCAGCAACTTGTCAACTTTCAGGGGCAATCCTCCATTTTAGGATCCGAGCAATATTTGAGTCGCCAGATCCGTCGGAGCAGAGTTTCAATTTTCTGGCGGCTCGTCTGCGCCTCCCGACGCCGCACTTGGGCATGCGGAGGGGCAATTTTTAAACAGGGCAGCCCTCAGGGAGGTGATCGGCCTCACCAAGAGCCGCCTTGGCAGGACCAACTGTTTTTGAGAGGGAGTTACAAGTTGTACAGACAGAAGTTACGAAAGCAAAAATAGGTTTGCAGAGAGTACCAATTTCTGAATCAACTATTGAGTGAAAAACAACAATTTTGTAGCTTTCTAACAGGCCCTTATATGCCTCATTTGGCCTTGGGAGCAATGAGATACACTCTATCAAAGTCTACCCTCTAGCACACTCTGCTAGCCTAGCGAGATGAGCAGCAGTCATTTTGTCACACATGATAATTATGTCTCACACCACCTGGACGACAGAAAATCGTGGTTTGAACCTTCCTTGAAGTCTCTCGGAAGTCCTCCAGCTGGCTTTCCTCCTTGAAGACCGCTCTCAGCCGTCCTGGCCAGTAATCGTGCCACCTTTTAAGCTCAAAGTGCTCTCGTCATCACTTGAACCTGACCCATGATCTCCAAACTTTGGACATCCATATCTCACTCAAACGGACTCCGAATTGAGTTCCGTAAAGTGTGTTGGAACCTGTAAAACATCCTCTATGCAAATCAAACTCCAGATGATTTTTATCGAGCAACCTGTTATTGTCACTTTCTGACATCCTCAAATCCATCAATACAGGCTGAGGATGGGCGTTATTGTCACAGGATCACATACCTTATCCTCCCATCTCTCAAATTCACCAAGAATCGCATCAGTCCATAGAAGAATAGCTCACATATGGCCATTTCCATGAATGATGGCAAACTACCGCTGGTAGCACCACTAGCAATAGCAACGGATGCCCGAAGCGTCCTTACCGGAAGTAACAAATCAGGGCGTCATTCCAAAGCACCCTTAGCCCTTAATGGTTCTTGATCTATTGAATAACTGGGGCCCAAAGTGTGCTTTGTTCTTGTTGGGCTTTCCAAGGTTTGAACCTTGGTCCTTGGGGATGAATTCCCCTCACCTATTTTCTCGTACCGGTCCAACCTTTGGCAAGATGCAACTTCTTAAATTCTTGATGGATTGACCCCGCTACTAGATAGATCTTGCATGGTTTTTCCTCTATACTTCAACTTTACAGTCAAGCTACACATTCAACAAAGCCTCAATCTGTGATCAGTGCCGTTGTTACTTTCTGGCTAACAGTACCCCCACTTTAGGAACGAGCTGTCCCGGTTCACTTTTGATACCCCCGGAGGATGGCATTCACCCCGTCAATGTTAAAATTACCGGTAGGCTCTAATGAGTTGTGGGCCGCATTGTAGCGCCTCCACTTAACTAGGTACTCCCATCCACGGCCACAAAGATGGTGGTCGAGGATGACTTCCACCTCAAACTCGTGCTCACCCTCGATTAGCACGGGAGGGGAGGGCTTTGAACTGCAGCCAGGAAAATGCTCAGCCGAATCATGGTAGAGCTTGAGCTTGGAGATGTAGAACACGTCGTGGACCTGCATGGAAGGAGGAAGAGCCAACTGTGCCACCACGGGTGTCCAAATTTTGAACATGTCAAAATGGACCAAGCCACCAGGATTTCAACTTGTCCGATCACTCCCCGCGAAGCTTGACATGTTTGCTGTTGAGAAGCACATGATCACCAACTTTGAGCGTTGCATCTGCACGTTGGCGGTCTGCTTTCCATTTCTTCTATGCTTTTGCCTTTGTCAATGCATGTCATATCGTCATGTGAATGCGGATGGGTTGATGCAACCCGGCCAGTACACGATCTCGTGGTAAGATTGTAACTCTAGGTACACCACCCAACGCACTTTGCGCTTGCTCAAGTTTGATTATGTGTTGAAGTACTTCAACGCGTGGTGGTTGGTGTAGACTACACATTCATGCACCTGAATGTAGCCCTGCCAGTTCTTGAAGACTGCAACCAGGGTGAGCATCTCATTGTCATGGGTGGCATAGTTCAGCTCCATCCTACACAACTTGCGCGAGTAGTCAGGGACCGGTTGTGACTCCCAAGCGACAGGACAACTGCCGCAACTGCGGCAAACCTGGGCACTGGGCAAGAGAGTGCAGGTCACCAAAGATGGAAGACGGCGGAAGCAATGGGAACAAAGGCAGCAAAAAGGGTGGCAAAGAAGCCACCAACATGATGGCACAGAGCATGCCTCCGGCAAAAGGAGCGGCGCTTCTCAGGCCAGGAGCTTTCGGGCTCGACTCCGGTACCGATCATCACTCCAGCAACGACCAGGCTGGATTTGTCTCCATCGGCCCCACCGATCGGCGGTTCAGATGTGCAAACGGTAGCGTCTTGAACGCAAAGGGCGTGGGAGACAAGCTGGTGAGCATCAGCCTTAATGGTGCAGAGAAGGATCTACGGCTACGCGACGTGGTCTACATGCCCTCCTTTGCGGCAAACCTTCTGTCAGTGTCAAGAATAACGGACAACGACATAACGGTGGTGTTCACGCAGAAGAAGGCGGTCATCACCAGGAACGAGGACATCAAGGTCCTCTACGCCAACAAAGATCTCATGGCACAAGTTCCACGGGTTGACGGACTCTATGTATTGTGGACAACGGCAGCAAAGAGCTTGGAAGACGAGGGTCATGCGAGTGCAGCAGAGGCAGTGGTCTCGGCACCAACGCAGGAGAGCACACCAACGAGAACTGAAAAAGCATCCTCTGCCGCAAAGGACGAAGACGCTGATCTGTGGCATAGACGCTTTGGGCACGTTGTAAACAGCACGCTCCAAGTCATCCAGCATCAACAGCTGGTCTGTGGCATTGATGGTTGCAAGAAGGATGCGGTTGGGTGTGGCAACCTGTGTGAACCTTGCCTCCAAGGCAAGACCAAGCGAACACGCTTTGAGCGCAATGGTCGCCGCGGAGAATCAGCCCTAGACCTGATTCACACCAATGTGTGCGGACCCTTTTGCACGGCGTCAAACGGTGGTAGCAAGTATTTTCTGACCTTTATTGACAACCACAGCCGCAAGGTGTGGATCTTCTTCCTCAAAACAAAGGGAGAGGTGAGAGAAAAGTTACAGGTGGAGCGGCAGACCGGAAAGAAAGTCAAAGCGATGTAGAGCAAAACCGGCGGAGAGTACGAGGCATGCAAGGGCTGGTTACGGCAACATGGGATCAACCACCAGCCCACAACACCTTACTCGCCACAGAGCAATGGTGTTGCCGAACGGATGAATCGGACCATCCTCGGCATGGTGCGTAGCATGCTCTTTGATGCAAAGCTTCTGTCAGAAAATGCCCCCCGGGTGGAGGCAGTTCCAACGTGGCCCGACGAGTCTACTATGCTCACGGCTATGTTTTGTGCAGGTTCTGAGTCTAAGCGTGAGCTTTCTGGTCGCCTCACACTATGTTTTCTGGGAGTTGAAGGCATTTGTGAGACAGTCATTTTTGAGAAGGGGATAACGCGATTTTGCATTATTTTTTAACATGGAAATGATCTTAAACTTTGTAAGGCTAGTCATGAGCTCTCCAACGCACTAAACCGTGCGCGATTTGGATCACCGTAGCTCCCGCTACGTTATCCCAAGCGCACTATCCCAAATCAGCCGCTCAGTCGGCGGCGGCGCGCACCACGTCGCTCGCCGAGGCGCCCTCGCACATCAAGGACCCATCAAAACGCCATTCCGGAGGCGCAGATGTCCCTACGCGTAGTGGCGGCGCCCCTCGCGCCTTTAGGGTCTGTTTCGATGACTTAATCATCGAGTTTGATGATGGGGATTGATATGGGTTGAAACTTGTTTGCGGACCTCCAATCGGAATGTCGACTAAGTCCCCAAATAACAAACTGTACTACTGAGTTCCGGACTCCGAGCCAGGATTTTGGCTAAGTCCCTCAGTAACAAACTGCACTCCTGAAATCTGGCGGATCATCCACCGGACGCCTCAGCAGATCTTCCCGAGCAAAATCCCCATATGGCATTTTGTTACTCGTTCCGGTCAGTTATTCACCGGAAGTCGAACCGCGGCCGGCTCCCAAAACCACCGCACATACCTCAACTTTGGAAGCCCATATCTCCCTTGTTACTAGTCTGATTCCGGTGAAACAACTTCCACTGGATTCAGCAACTTGTCAACTTTTAGGGGCAATCCTCAAATTTAGGATCCGAGCAATCCTCAAGTCGCCAGATCCGTCGACGAGGATTTTCCTCTCGCTGGTGGCTCGTCGGCGCCTCCCAGCGCCGCACTTGGGCATGCAGAGGGGCAAATCTTCAACATTCTCCCCCTTGCACCTGCCATGCCCGCTACTCCTGCTTGCTCTCACTCATCTTCCGCTGCGCCCTCCAGTCCATCATAGCAGGTCATCCCAAGCCCGGCCACGCTCAAAGCGTGCCGGTCCACGTGGACCGGCACGCTTTGAGCGTGGAGGTGGAGGTGGCGACGCAGTCTTGCTTTCTGCTGCACCACGAGACCGCTGCACCAGCGAGGAAGAGCACGTAGCCGGATGTGGACTTTCGCTTGTCCACATCGCCAGCGTAGTCTGCGTCCGTGTAGCAGAAAAGACTCAAGGGGTCCGCCCGCCCTTTGCCGTCGAACCTCAAGCATGCATGCCGCGTCGCCTGCAGGTAGCGGAGGATGCGCTTGACCGCCTACCAGTGTAGTGGCCCTGGATCGGCCACGTACCTGCTCACTTGGCCCACCCCATAGGCCAGGTCTGGTCGAGTCGCCACCATGGCGTACATGAGGCTGCCCACCGCCAATTGGTAGGGCACCCCTGCCATATCCTTCCGCTCTTCTTTTGTTTGAGGCGCCATTGCCGCACACAGTTCACAGGTCGTGGAGACTGGACGGCCGACTGGTTTGTAGTCCTCCATGTCGTACCGCTTCAGCACCTCGGCCACGTATTTGGCCTGTCCCAGCTCAAGCGTGCGCGCCCTCCGGTTCCGTGTAATGCTCAACCCGAGGTAGTACTCCAGCTCCCCCATGTCCGACATCTGGAATCTGCTCCTCGGGTTCTCTTCCAGCTGCTGTAGGCTCGGCAAATCCGTTGAGCACACAATCAGGTCGTCCACGTAGAGTGCAACGATCTGATGGAGCTGTTTGTTGCGCTGCACGTACACGCTGTGATCCGCCTCACAGCGCTTGAAGCCGAGTTGTGCCATGAAGCTGTCCATCTATTGGTACCAGCATCTGGGCGATTGTTTTAGCCCGTACAAGGACTTCCGCAGCTTACACACCTTCCCCTCCGGCGCCCCCATCCCCTCTGGCACCTCCATGTAGATCTCTTTGTCTATGATGCCGTTGAGGAAGGCCGTCTTTACGTCCGTTTGGTGGAGTTCCATTTCCTTCGCGGCCGGCACCGCAAGGATCACCCGGATGCTTGTGAACTTGGCGACGGGAGCGAACGTCTCATCGTAGTGCTCACCCTTACGCTGTGCATATCCCTTCGCCACCAGTCGCGCCTTGTATTTGTCAACCACACCTTCCTTTGTGAACTTGGTCTTAAAGACCCACTTGGAGCCGATGACCTTGGCATCTTTCGGCCTGTCAGCCAGCTCCCACGTATCATTTTCCGTGATGGACGCCAGCTCCGATTTGATGGCTGCGTCCCATTGATCCCCTTTGGGCCGTGCAAGCCCCTCTTGCACAGTAGTCGGCTCCGATGATGCAGTGAGCATGCACCGCGTCATGCCGATCCATCGACCGGTGCTTGTGTCGAAGCGCTTCCCCGCTTTGTGCTACCTCCCGCTGCGGCGCGGTAGTTTTGGTGGCGCATCGTCGCTCTACTGTGATCCCTCCGACTCAGCACGCTCCGGTGAATCATCAACCGGACGGCTCCCCAAGGATCTCTCTCGCTCTGGCAAAACATCGCCTGAACAACCGGCACGTCCGGTGGATTTTCCACCAACGCCCGATGCACACTCTGCCGGGAGTGCGCGCCTTGGCACCCTAGGTGCCTCATCCGCCGGATTCTTCCGGTGGATCTCCTCATCAGCTTGATCGTCATCGGAGTCCTCCGCATCGACTGCCACTGCTGGTGCACCTTCGCGCTCTGATGCCGCATCCTCAACTTCGGCGTCCGCCGGCTCCTTCTCGTAGTCAAGGAGCTGGAACCACTCCCCTGTCTTTGGGGAGTCCACCACGCCCACGTCGTTGCTGCTGATGTAACTCTGCTACTCGTCGAACTCGACGTCTCGGCTATGGATTATCTCCTCCTTGGGCATGCTGTAGAGCCGGTATGCCTCATGCGCGCTCTCATAGCCAAGGAAGAGATACAAATTTGCCCGCGGCTCCAGCTTGCTTTCACGCCTCTGCGCAGCCTGCACCACCGCGTGCGCCTTGCACCTGAACAATTTCAGGTGTGCGACACTTGGCTTGCGCCCGCTCCAAACCTCCTGCGGCGTCTTCCAGCCGCTCCTCCCCTTCAGCACCGCTGTAGGAGTGAGGTTGATGGTGTAGCTTGCCGTACGCACAGCTTCTGTCCAGAAGCTTCGCTGTAATTTCGCATCCACTAACATGGTCCGTACCATGTTCAGCAGCGTCTGGTTTGCCCGCTCCGCTACGTCATTTGACTGAGGCAAATACGGTGTAGTTTGTTGCCATTTTATTCCCTCCTGCTTCATCCACCCACTACAGCCCACGTATTCTCCGCCGTTGTTGCTGCGTAGCGCTCTGACCTTCCGGTCAGTCAGCCTCTCCACCGCGGTGACATACTCCTTCAGCCGGTCCAGGACCTCGCCTTTCCGCTTCATGAAGTACA
This sequence comes from Penium margaritaceum, assembly GCA_023375785.1. NCBI lineage: Eukaryota > Viridiplantae > Streptophyta > Zygnematophyceae > Desmidiales > Peniaceae > Penium > Penium margaritaceum. The sequence goes on along the minus strand of SZWC01013402.1, from coordinate 38,756 downwards.
CGAAGATTTTTCTGCTATAGTCACCAAGGAAGGTGACAAAGTAACGCGCGCCGCTCTTTGATGCCGTCTTGAATGGTCCGCACACGTCGCTGTGCACGACCTCTAGCAGGTCCGAGGCGCGATTCACGTTCTCGTTGAATGGTTTGCGCCGCGCCTTGCCCAAAATGCAAGGCTCGCACCTTTTGTGCTTTGCAGCATCTGTTGCCTCTTCCGCACCATTGATGACGAGGCCGGGTACCAGCTCGCGCTTCGCCATCTTCTTCACAACTGCGAGTGAGGAATGCCCCAGTCGTCGGTGCCAGAGCCCCAGATCAGCTCCCCCTCCTTTGGCCAGGTTCACAGTGCGTTCCTGCAAGTCTGCTGAATCTGTCACCGCGGGGATCACCTTGGTCTCCACGATGTAGAGGCCTCCCTCGTGCTTAGCCTCCAGCACGGGCTCGCCACCACCGTCCTTCCGCATGACTACCCCTCTTCTCGTGAAGAGCACCTCGTACCCCTTGTCAGTCAGGCGGCTGACACTTAGAATGTCAGCCAAGCCGGGTACGTGCTGCACGTCCTTGATGACGCGCTGCACCCACTTCCCACTAACCACCACCTCCATGTCCACATCTCCTTGGCCAGCCGCCGGCTCGACCTTGTCGTTCGTGACCACCATAGATTTGCTGGACTTGGTGTAGTTGATGAACCTGACCTTCTCGACCTGGGTATGCTCCTCCGCTCTGGAGTCAAGGCATCGCCAGTTGGCCTTCTTGAGGTAGTGGTTTTGAGTGCCATTGAGGAGCGCCTTCTTGCCTTTGGCGTCCTTGCCGCCGGCTTTTGCCTTCTCGGTGCACTCACGGGCCCAGTGGCCCTCCTTGCTACAATTTCGGTACGCACCCTTCTTGGTGCCCTTCTTACCGCCGGCATGTCTGCCACCTCCCTTGGCCCCGCTTCCGCCACCACGAGTTTTGGTGACGAGGGCCGATGAGGACGACGAGGACTCCTTGTAGCTCCGTCGCTACGCCTCGTTGCGGATGTACTCTGTAACCACGCAATAGGTGAGCTTGTCCTCTGCCCATCCTCCCAAGACTGTAATGAGAGGGCTCCAACTGTCGGGAAGGGCCATGAGGAGGGCCATCACCTGCAGCTACATGTAAATCTCCCACCCCACGTCATTGCATTGTAAGGCAAGCGACTCGATCTGCTGCATGGTGGTAATGACATCATCCCCCTCCTTGATTCTCACTGTCAGGAATCGCTTCATTGCGAAGATTTTGTTTGCCAGCGACTTGGATTGATGGATGGCACAGAGTTTTTGCCAAGCTTTGGCTGCCAGCTTGCAGCCCAGGAAGTAGCCCCACTACGACTCGGTCGTCCCGGACACCAGCAGCATGAGCGCCTCTGTGTTCTTCTTTCCAAAGGCCTCCTTCTGCGCTTCCGTCGTCGTCGCTTCGTCGAGGACTTCCGTTCCCTTCGTGACCTCGAGCAGCCCCTTATGCGCGAGGTTCAGCTCGAAGTGCCACCTCCATAGCCCGTAGCCAGGGCCTCCTGCATACTTCTGGATGGGCTGCGTCTCCTTCTGCGCCATTTGCGCAGTCTTCAACTCCAGGACCTCAGAGCTTGACGGCGAAGTCGTCCCTGATGACAGTCCCGTCCGCCGCGAAAGCGGTGAGCGATGTGTAGACCGGTCAGGGCTGTCGGACTATAACCCTTTGTAAGAAAACGGCCCCCGGGTGGAGGCAATTCCAACGTGGCCCGACGAGTCTACTATGCTCACGGCTATGTTTTGTGCGGGTTCTGAGTCTAAGCGTGAGCTTTCTGGTCGCCTCACGCTATGTTTCTGGGAGTTGAAGGCATTTGTGAGAAAGTCACTTTTGAGAAGGGGATAACGTGATTTTGCTTTTTTTTTTAACATGGAAATGATCTGAACATTTTTAGGGCTAGTCATGAGCTCTCCAACGTACCAAACCGTGCATGATTCGGATCACCGTAACTCCCGCAACGCTATCCGAAGCGCAGCATCCCAAATCAGCCGCTCAGTCGGCGGCGCGCACCACGTCGCCCGCCGAGGCGCCCTCGCACATCAAGGACCCATCAAAACGCCATTCCTGAGGCGCAGATGTCCCTACGCGTAGTGGCGGCGCCCCTCGCATCTTTGGGGTCTGTTTCGATGACTTAATCATCGAGTTTGGTGATGGGGATTGATGTGGGTCGAAACCTGTTCGCGGACCTCCAGTCGGAATTTTGACTAAGTCCCTGAGTAACAAACTGTAATACTGAGTTCCGGACTCCGAGCCAAGATTTTGGCTAAGTCCCTAAGTAACAAACTGGACTCCTGAAATCCGGCGGATCATCCACCGGACGCCTCAGCAGATCTTCCAGAGCAAAATCCCCAGATGGAATTTTGTTACCCGTTCCGGTCAATTATTCACCACAAGTCGAACCGCGGCCGGCTCCCAGAACCGCCGCGCACACCCCAACTTTGGAAGCCCACATCTCCCTCGTTACTGGTCTGATTCCGGTGAAACATCTTCCACTGGATTCAGCAACTCGTGAAGTTTCAGGGGCAATCCTCCATTTTAGGATCCGAGCAATCCTCAAGTCGTCTGATCCGTCGACGAGGATTTTCCTCTCTCTGACGGCTCGTCGGCGCCTCCCGGCGCCGCACTTGGGCATGCAGAGGGGCAAATCTTCAACAGCTTCCACCGCGGTTCTGGGCGGAAGCGGCAAGAACAGCATGCTATCTTGTCAACCTGACTCCTGCGGCTGCTCTGGGCAGGTGCAGAAAGAAGAAGGGAAAGCAACAGATGACGCCACAAGAAGTTTGGTCAGGGAAGAAGCCGGACGCATCACACCTAAAAGTATTTGGCTACACTGCATGGGCAAAGGTCCAGTTGGGTGAGGGTGCCGGCAAGCTGGAGTGCAAAAGTGCGTTATGGTGGGCTATGAGACGGCCCACAAGACAAACCGCTTGTGGGACTTGGCAGGAAGAAGACTTATCACCAGCCGGGACGTAACCTTTGATGAAAGGAAACCAGGCAAGGAAGAGATGCTTGATCCCACGCAAGCCCCAAAACAGGGAGAGTGGTTGGTGCTGCTCGAGTCAGGAGATCAAGCTCCTGAAAACTGGCAAGTGGTACCAGTACGGCAGGCCGTGAAGAATAGTGGTGTGGCAGGGCGAGCGGCTGCGCAGGCTGACGCAGTGGCGAGCTCCGACACAGAGTCGGAGATGTCTGAGGCCTCTGAGACCAGCTCGGAGGCCAGTGGCTCTTCAAAAGAGGAAAACTTAACTCCTGGGCAGCCAACAGCACAGGAGCAACAGCATTCCAAACATCCACCAGCAATGCAACGTCGGAGCACACGACAAAGAAAACAAACTCCAAAGTACGACGCTGACACCGGAAGCTGGACTGGACTGAGCTGGTCCTCTTTGGCTCAAGGAGAGCCACTCACTGTGGCTAAGGTGCTGGCAAGGCCCGATGCGGCCAAGTGGAAGGAGGCCGTGGACAGCGAGCTCACGTCCATCGAAGAAAATGGCACATGGGTGCTGGTGGACAGACCCGCTAGCGCTCACGTCGTGGGCTCAAAGTGGGTGCTCAGGTTGAAGCGGAAGCAAGATGAAAGCATCAACAAGTACAAGGCAAGAGTCATGACGAAAGGATTCTCACAGCGCGCAGGGTCTGAGTACGATGAGACCTTCGCACCGGTTGTCACGTTTGCCTCAATCAGGTCCCTGCTTGTCGTTGCTGCTGCCAAAGACCTTGAGATCCACCAAATGGATTTGAAGACAGCCTTCCTTTATGGGAAGCTCAACAAGGAGGTGCTAATGGAGGTGCTAGAAGGTGTCAAAGCACCCGAGGGTAAGGTGTGCAAGCTGGTGAAGGCATTGTACGAGCTGAAACAGGACAGACGGATGTGGTACAAGGAGATGGACAGCTTCATGGCTGAGATCTCCTTCGCACATTGCAAGAATGACCACAGCGTCTATGTGCGGGAGGACGAACGTGGCTTGCTACTTGTGGCGTTGTACGTGGATGATCTTATCATGTGTTCTTCCTTACAGGAGGCTCTCACGGACCTCAAGAAAAATCTGGCCAGCAGATTTAAGATGAAGGACATGGGACCTCTCGAGTACTACCTCGGGATTGCTCATCACCGCAACCGGAAAGCAGGCACCATCGAGCTCAACCAGACCAAGTACATCATGGACGTCTTGAAGCGCTAGAACATGGAGGACTGCAAGCCCGTCAGCACCCCCATGCCCTCCGACTGCAAGCTCTCCTCCTCCATGTCACCAAGCAACGAGGCAGACCGGCGGGAGATGCAAAACATTCCATACCAGTCCGCCGTTGGGAGCCTCATGTATGNGTACTACCTCGGGATTGCTCATCACCGCAACCGGAAAGCAGGCACCATCGAGCTCAACCAGACCAAGTACATCATGGACGTCTTGAAGCGCTAGAACATGGAGGACTGCAAGCCCGTCAGCACCCCCATGCCCTCCGACTGCAAGCTCTCCTCCTCCATGTCACCAAGCAACGAGGCAGACCGGCGGGAGATGCAAAACATTCCATACCAGTCCGCCGTTGGGAGATTCATATATGCGATGGTGGGAATGCGACCTGACATTGCTTATGTAGTGGGTGAGGTGAGCAGGTTTGTGGCCAACCCTGGGCCAGCGCATTGGCAAGTGGTGAAGCAGATTTTTTGCTACCTCAAAAAGACTCGGCACGTTGGACTTCGGTTTGGAGGTCTAGAAGGATCAGACTTGCTGCGACTGACATGCTACACTGACGCGGACTGGGGAGGACGGATTGATGACAGGAAGTCCACATCAGGGTTTGTCTGTCTTCTCAACGGTGGTGCGGTCTCGTGGGCAAGCAGGAAGCAGGACTGCGTCTCACTTTCTACTGCTGAGGCAGAGTACATTGCACTCTCCGAAGTGCGCAAGGAAACACACTGGCTTCACAGTTTGCTTGATGAGATCAAAGCACCACAAGAGGAAGCAACCATCATCCGCATCGACAACCAAAGTGCCATCGCTATGGCAGAGGACAACATGATCTCCCGGCGTACAAAGCACATTGATGTTTGGTACCACTACTCACGTGACCTTGTCGCCAAGGGTGTCGTGGAACTGGAGCACGTTGCAACCAAGAAAACGCTTGCGGACTTCTCGACAAAGCCACTAGACAGCAACTTGCATGTTGCACGTGCTTGAGGAGTCAGCATGGTGGATGCAAGGGATGAGAAATAAAGACCAAGAAAATTCACATGCACAAACACATCCTAGAGCTACAGGTTCATGCCACGGAAAACTACCACAGCAGGTGGCCTAAGGTGCAAGGGAGAGATTGTTGTTCTTCTATGCCCCATGGCCACTACTATGGCTTGACGGACAGGTTGGGCATGCACTGCTCCCTTGGAGTAAGTCCCCCAAACCTTGTTTGTGGTGCAAGTCCAAGCGAGACACCAGAAGTGTAGCGCAACGGATAGCATGTTGGACTTAGGGACAACAGGTCCTGCGATCGAGCCTTGATGTGCGCAGGAGGTTTTTT
>SZWC01013402.1:10370-33214 GCA_023375785.1 Penium margaritaceum | reverse complement strand
CTATGGCTTGACGGACAGGTTGGGCATGCACTGCTCCCTTGGAGTAAGTCCCCCAAACCTTGTTTGTGGTGCAAGTCCAAGCGAGACACCAGAAGTGTAGCGCAACGGATAGCATGTTGGACTTAGGGACAAGAGGTCATGCGATCAAGCCTTGATGTGCGCAAGAGGTTTTTTTACCTTCCTGTGCAGGGGGGAAGTTTCTTAGACATTTCTCCATGCATGAGAAGAGTGCGCCACTTGGCGGTCAGTGGATGCGCCAATTGGCGGACTGGTGAGGTGGTGTGGAGTGACCACCCCAAAAGTGCCACTACCCACACACCTTAGAAGCCAGGCCTAGGAGTATATGTACCAGGCTCATTCCTCATTCTAATTACACAATCTGGCCTTAGATGCTCCTCACAGAGTTGTCCAACTAAGGAACAGTATAAATAAGACATTGGTTGGTCTAAGCCCCAGGAGTTAGTCTTTGACTAGCACCTCGCGCGAAAGTGACCAAGTGTTAAGTGGACACAGTTGCTAGCAATTGATTGCCTAGGAACTGCTCAGTATGGAACCGTGATCTTGAGGGTGATATCTTCTCCTAGCTGAAATGCTAGGAGCGGACGGTAGGTGCTATTGTGTCGGCCCTGTTTTCTAGTCCGTTTGCCTCAGGCTGGTTGACAGTGTGGAGTGTTGACCACCAAAAGTGTCACTACCCACACACCTTAGATGCCAGGGCTAGGTCTATATGTACCAGGATTATTCCTCATTCTAAGGAATAGTACAAAGAAGGCACTCGTTGGTCTAAGCCCCAGGAGTTTGCTAATGATCGCAACAACAAACGTATTGACATTGCCGACTACAATGCTCGGATCCATGAATCATATGACTCGTGACCTCTCAACCACAATTATCAAGGAAATGGAAAAAGCCACTTGGGGAACTCATTGAATCCAATGGAAGTGGAAGCCGTTGACGAGAGAGACACGGGCACCTGCTACAACTACGAAAAGTGAGCCAGAAAACGGCAAGGGGGAGGAGTGAAAGGCGCAACTCTTGTCTGAAAGGAGCCATGTACGCCAAATGATCACCCATCTCAATGGATCACGATGCCGTAGAGGATTTTGGAAATCTCTAAGTTCAACGAAGGGTACAAGGATGACCAACTGGTAATTCAGCTAAAACTGCAACCCTGAGGTTGTAGAAGTCACATAACGGTACCGGCACTATTTGATGGAGGGGCACCTTACAGCTATTAAAGCAATGACATGGTTCAAAAAGTGGGTTTGCAGACCGAACCAGTGGTATTTGAAGGAAACTTCATCGATGGGAGATAACAGATAGAGACACTTTGAGAACCAGTACGACTATAAGTGGGAGATTTGCAAGATGTAACGACTTGTAGGATATGTTCAATGAGTAATTACAAAGTCATTCTCGCATGTAATTCCCTATACCAAAACAATCCAAGAATTGACTGGAACAGTGGCGACCTCTATGTTGAAGCCAATGGCGCTAAGCGGCAACTTCCGTGTGTCAAGCGAAAGAGGACAACGGAAGCAACAGAGGTGGAAACAACACAGGAAGCCGGAGCTACCTAGAAGTGACAACCAATTCACTTGATACCGCTTAATGTGGCCAAGTATTGTATCCAATGCAGGGCTCATACGTGGCTCGTACATCTCAAGCTAATGGAGGAAGCGGAAGTGGCAACAGCTGACTCATCAACCTCAATAGCCTCATCAGCCTCATCGGCCTAATCGGCATCAACAAAGTTCACGATGGTTCCTGAAGAGCTGGCACCTGTCATCCAATAGTTTGCGCACGTCTTCCACGACAAACTCCCAACAACCCTACCACCTCAACCGGAAATTGACCATCGCATCAAACTAAAGCCGGGCTGCCAACCCAAAGTTTGAGGGGCTTATCGAATGAGCGACATGAGCTGACCAGACTGAAAAAGCAACTCGATGAGATGCTTGGTCAATGGTTCATGTGCCAATCCACGTCACCATATGCCGTAGCAGTATTCTCTGTGAGTCAGAAATCCTAAGATATGGATGTGCGTGGACTACCGGGCTTTGGACGACGCTACAATCAATAGCTGCTCTCCTCTTCCCTATGCAGACAAACTTTTCGACGAGCTCCGAGGAGCTGAAATTTTCAAGAAAATCGATCTGCCTTGTAATTATCACCAGATTCTCATGGCACAAACCAACATCAAGAAGACAGCATTCCGAACACGCTGCGTGCATTTCAAGTTCACAGTTCTGCAGTTTGGACTCACGAATCTCTTGAGGGCGTTCATGGCAATAATGGACAGCATTTTTCGCCCATATCTTGACGATTTTGCTGTGGTATACCTCGACTAAATCCTGGTCTATAGTCGCAACCCGGAGGAGCACAATGCACATCTTTGATAAGTTCTCAAAGTTTTGCAAAGAGAGAAATTTTTCAGAAAACACTCAAAGTATGGTTTTTGTAGCCGCTTGATCGAGTTTTGGGCCACGTCATGAACGGCGGGCAAATCACCATGGAACCTGAAACAGTTGCAGCAGTTGCTGATTGGCCGACACCGACCAACGTCCGATACGTTCAAGTTTTTCTCAGCTTCTACAATAACTACTAGCATGTTGTACAGGATAATGCACAGGTGAATGGTCCTCTGTCTCATCTTACTCAAAAGGAAACCGAGTGGCAATGGGAGGATAGTGAACAAGAAGCGTTCACTGCTTTGTAGAATGCTCTGCCCTCGGGCGCCAGCCCTACGACTAGCTAATCCAATGGTCAACTGCATCATGGCTACAAACGCCTCCGACTGAGCCATTGGCGTGGTTATCTTGCAAGATCATGGAAACGGAGAACACCCAATTGTGTACATGTTGCAAAAACTGCATGGACCAGAGTTGAACTACATTGTGCACGAGAAAGAGATGCTGGCGGTTGTACTCGCATTTAAGACATGGCGATGTTATCTCGAATGCCTCCAATTGCTTCGTACACACCGACCATCATGTGTTGAGATATTTGAACACACAGCTGAACCTCAATCAACGTTAAACCCGATGAATGGAGTTCCAGAAATCTGGGTCGGACTATGATATTGAGTATCGCCCAGGCAAAACCACCCCCCCGATGAACTCACCTGCCCACTAGAATTGATGACTGAGGCAGCGACACTTCAACTGCAATGAGATATGTATCTAGACCAGTTTTTCACATGTTGCTACCACCAGTATGGCAGATACGGCAAGGCAAAGTTCTGGTGTGACGCATCCTATTGGCGGCGACAATTCACTCGCCAAGTGCTTGCTCCCCCAAATGACAAACTCTGCTGCATGAGTGCCATGACACCGGTCCGGGTGGACATTTTGGAGAAGACAAGATGCAAAAGAAGCTGGCAAAGCACTACAGGTGGGACAAGATGCAAACCAACTTCTACAAATCCTATGCCATGTGTCAGTGACAAAAATCCTATCGCACGTGGCCGCAAGGACGTCTCAAGCCACTCCCTTCTCTAACAGAACCATGGATTGCCATCTCCATGGACTTCGTCACTGAATTACCGGTCACACTTGAGGGATATGACACAATCCTCAATGTTGTCGATATGTTTTTCAAATTTTCTCACTTTATTCCAACATCGACCATTGTCACTGCCAAAGGAACAGCACGGCTGTTTCTTAACAACATCATATAGCTACACAGCGTGCCGAGAACCATGAAAAGTGACAAAGACAATCGACTCATCAGCCATTTCTGGTACAAACGAATGTCTCGTTACCGTAGTCGGATCCAGCTTTCAACGGCATTCCACCCTCAAACCGAGGGCCAAACCAAGCCAACCAATCAGACCTTCGAACAACAGATCCAAAAATTATACAAACCACATGGGATGGATTGGACAGCAAAACACTTGATCACCAAAATTACATGTAACTCAGGATTATCCACCACTACAGGTAAAACTCTGTTCAAATTGGTGTATGTCAAGCTTCCCACCACATCAGCCGGACTTCATAGATGGAGCAGCATTCCCGCAGTTGACATTCAATGCCGGACCTTCGTCACCATTTGGGATGAAACACGGTAGGCACTCACAAAGACGTAAGCGGCAATTAAGCGAGAAGCTAAATGACATTACAGCGACGATATGCTCATTGCTGGCGACAATGTTCTCCTCAGTTTGGCAAACACCAAACTCTATGGAGCCTACAGTTCAAAGCTTAAACCCCCATGTTTGGGACCATCTGAGATCAAGGGCATGCAAACCCTCGTGGTTGCACTGCTCAAACTCCACGACACTCTACAAATTCACAAGGTATTCCATATCAGCAAACTTAATCACTATCGGGACCCGGGAGAGATATTTCCCAGTAGGGATGTACCTCCCTCTCCTCTAGTAAAATTGGACAAGAACACAAAGTACGTCATCAAGGATATCCTTGGCCATTGACGACACAAAAAACAATAGAATATCTTGTCAAGTGGCATGGCTATGACACCGCGCATAACAGTTAGGAACCCTATGACAACCTCCGCGACGTCGATCATATGATCAACGGAAATTACCGCTGTCACCGGGCCACATCTCTATGTGTGCCAGGATGTCACGCCTCAAAGAGGGAAAGTGTTATGTACCAGACTTCCAGGAGTCCCTAATCTTTCCATGTGTGCACTTCTATCCTTGCAAAAATAGCCCATCGTGCGGCGAGACCTCGATTTTCACTCCACCGGTCGAGGGCAGTTCAGACAACTGCCCAAGGACATTGTGAAAACTGTGCAAGGAGGTTGACGACGAAGACAATAGTCAGGTTGTGTGGTAGTGTCCAAGTACATCAAAGAGAAAATTAAGCGCAAGTACAGGGTCACCTCCACTGTCTCCCCCAGCTCTCCTGGATCATCCACCTTCATAGCATCCTACCCGTCATGTGTTATGGGGGTGGAGTCTGTGGGAACTGCACCTAGTAGGTCAGCAAACCCCTCCTCCACAACGTGGGTGTAACATGCCTGATGCAACAAGAGTGCCCATCGATGACAATCATGAACAATCTCCATCCCAAAAAACACAACTGTAGGACCAAGGTCCTTCATGCTTTAGACAACCTAAAGGACTACCTTGGCCTCGTTCACGGCCTCCATCAAAGGAGTTGCAATCAGGAGGTTGTCCACGTAGACGAGGATCGCGGTAAGGATCTTAGCTTTTCTTCTGAGAAAGAGGTATGTGTCTGCATCACTCTGCATGTAACTAGCATGTGATAGTGTGCCAGTGATCTCTAAGTTTGAGCACCTAGGTGATGGTTTCAAGTCATACAAGGCCTTATGCAAGCGCCACACCTTGTGACCGACCTCAAATCCATGTGGTTGAAGCATGTACACCTCTTCGTCTAAGATTTCGTGAATAAAAATATTGTTCATATCCATCTGGTACAGCTGCCAGTGGTGGTGAGCAGCAACCCTGAACAGAGCGCAAGCTGTGGTCATGCGACCAACGGGAGCGAAGGTCTTTGTGAAATCTACACCCTCAACCTGCGGAAATCCCTTGGCCGTCAAGCGTTCCTTGTAGCAATCCAGTGTGGCATCAGGCTTCACCTTCTTACGAAAGACCCACTTGGCTTGTACAGCCTTCCACCCAGGCCGGAGGTCAACAAGCTCGTAGACTCCGTGCTCACACATGTCTCTCAGCTCATCCTCACAAGAAGCACGTCACAAGTCTGCATCCTGAGCTAAGAGTGCTTCCTTCAACATGCCTGGATCAGACGTCGTCCAGGGAGAACTCTGAGTGGCTAAAGCACATGCCTTCATACTTGGTCTAACCACAACAAGGTTGGTTGCGACATTGCAAGCGACCAAAAACTCTCCATAGACCAACTCGTGGCCGACGGGACATGCCGGATGCACCGTAGTGAAGTTTGCCTGGACACTCAAAGCAAGGGCCTTTGTTCCATGCTCACCACTTAGAACGAGTCGGGCGTCTAGGCGATGAGACAACAGTCCGCTAAGCCCTAGAGGCCAGTGGTCAGAGACGACCACCAGGCTTGCGAGAGTAGCCCGATGCAGAGGTGCTCACCTCAGGCTACGGAGGAGACCGTTGGGCCATAGCCACACGTGAAATAGGTGCATGCACTAAAGTGGGGGTGATGGAGGGGACTGTCGCTGGCACAGGATTATGTGTGCCAGAGGGTACCGACACTGGTACGGCATCAGGTGTGTAAGAGGGTACCAACACTAGCACAGAATCAGGTGAGCCTCAGGGTTCTGGCACCAATGCTTGATTGGATGTGTCAGTGGGGACGGACACTAGCATGTGATGAGGTGTACCAGAGGGTTCTGACACTGGCACGAGATCAAGATGGCCAGAGGGGACTGATGAGGCTACTAGATCCACAGCCACGATGGTCGGATCCTCCACAGCTAGAGACTGGACCGCAAGTAAGGACGCCTAGACGGACCCATATGTAGGACTAGAATCCCCCATCTGCCGAGAAGCCACACAAGTAGGAACATGGTTGGCGGCCAGCGACAGATTGCTGGACAAGTTGTGGTAGGTGAGAGCCTAAAAAAAAGAGCATCTTGAGACTCAACAATGCGATCGCGAGCAGGGTCCCAAAAGTGCCTGGCCTTTAACTGGGCATAGATACCAAGGAAGGTACACATGCGTCCCTAAGGTGAGACCTTGGACCCTTGCTCATCCTCGGTGTACCAGACGTAGGCAAGAGACCCCCAATCATGGGCGAGACGGAGATCAGCACGATGGTCGAACCACAACTCGTATGGCATGACATGGTATGGATTCAGACCATGCGGCAAGCGGTTTTAGGCCCACGTCATGTAGGAGAAGCCCTCAAAGGCAAAGGACTGTGGAAGACCGTACTCAGACCACATATGGTGAACCACATCCTCCATGGTGTGGTTCCAACACCCAAAAACATTGTTCTGTTGTAGTGTAGCAGGGGAAGAGAGCTGGTGAAAAATACCATGATCAGCAAAGTGAACATCCAGCTTGCCTGAGAACTCGCCAACACGATTTGAGCGGGACATGAGGAGGGTGTGACGAGACACATGCTCAGCCATCACAAGCCACAAGCGGACCACCAGCATGGCAATGATATTGTGGCAGAGGCTATCGACCACTAAATCCGGGTGAATTCAACAGTCAGGGTGAGAACACATCAATCCCGATCAGAGAGGGACTCAACTGGGAGAGGACCGAGAAGGTCGGAGTGGACCAACTCTAGTGGACGCAGTGCCCAAGAGGATGAGTCGAGATGAGAGAAGAGATGCATCTTACCCTGGCCACAAAAAAGACAATCGGTCTTGGGCTACTTCTCAAAGGAAGCTGTGTCAAGACTAATCGGTGGCTAAGTCTCAGGTTTGAATGACCTAGGAGACACTGTCTGAGCTCACATGGCAGAAGTGACGATGGAAAAAGCGCTGGTGCTCAGGGGAGAGAACACCAATGAAAAACACACGTGCAAAAGACAGAGGAGGAGAAGAAACAGAGAAAATTCAAGAAGACACAAGATACAGGTCATAAAAAATAGAGGCACAAAGCACGAAAGTACGTGGTTCAAGAGCAATCACAGTGGCAAAGTTAGTAGAGTGCTCAACAGTGAGACCCATCTTGGTGCATGCACAACCACAGAGCAGGCTGAGATCAAGAGCAATTAAAAAAAGCACATAAAAAATATTCAGGGGGCCAGACGGACCATCAAGCCGCACAACCCCAATTCCCTATACAGGCAACCACTAACCAGACCCTGTGCGAAAAGATCAAACAAACGCAACGGGACCGAGCACAACAAAGTCACTAATACAACAGGTCATGTGATGGGTGGCACCAAAGTCAATGATCTAGGTGCCACTCGGCTCATGACCAGTCGTCAACATTGAACAACATGCCACAGAAAACTCTACCTCTGCTGGACGCGTAGCAAATGCTTTAGGACAACAACGAACAGCACAAAACTATGACTCATGAAGCCAGTCGGTACAGTTACGGGAGCCGCCAGTAGAGGTGGTGATTGTATCTTTGTGCAGATTTTAGATGAATTTGTTGATGTATTCATTGTGTTGTACGTGAAAAACCGTGTGAAATCAACCCAAGAACCGGGTCATTCGGTGTAGTGACGAGAACAATACGGCCGTGCAAAGATGGGTGGCGCACCTCCAAAAAACAGGAGACGTACCGGTTCGACCCCAAGCACGACGGACTGGGACTATCTCGCGCCTTTCTCACCCATTCCAGCCAAAGCACCCCTGGATGGATGCTTAGCCAATGAGGCAAGGTTTATTGGGATTGATAGAAGCTTTGGGAACGCGGTTGGAGCTGCATTCGTAAGAAAGGGCACTTCAGGTGGCTATGACCTCCGCTAGCGGTGCTGCCAGCGACCCTCACGCGTGGAGCACTCAAACGGCCATAGCATAGCCATTTATTCACGGATCGAGGTGTTCTTTTGGTGCAATGGAATGCTTGCAACCCAAAAAATGTGATGCATGTGTTATTTGCATGATTGCACCTCAGAAGGGGGCTTCGAAGCGCCAAGGGGATTTTGGCTGGCTCATACGGCTGGTACTTAAGGAAGCCTGTGGATTGTTCTAGGCATGCTAATCTTACCCGGAGACTCTCTACACTGCCTTGTACTAATTGATAAATTCTAAAGGATTCATTCCTTATCCAAATCTACTTTTCTCTAAGAATTTCCTTGCACACATCCATTTGATCCTACAAATCTGAAGTAGCGCACCTTGGTGCAAACGCCGCCGAGAGAGTCGTACAGAAGGAACTTCAGTCACTAGCAGGGGTCTTGATGCAAGGAGAGGGTTGTGCGACATCTCAATGGTTGGCCCACACACCAAGGGATCACGAATGGGAGGTTTATCCTAAGGGTTTGGTGTGAGACCGTCATGCCGGCCGCCCCTTGGTTCACATTTGGTATCAGTGTGCGTAGACGTTCGCCTAGCTTTTGCACAGACCCAAGGGAGGCAGCAGATCTGCCAAAACTACGTTTGGTGAGAAGCATGGCATCCGCGGCATACGACCAAGCCTACCTCATGGAGGAGATCTGGTGTGGTCGCGACGAGTTGCGCAAAGAGAACCAGCAGCTGCGTGCGGTGGTTGAGGCGAGGTACGTCAGCTAAGGGAGCAGTGTGTTGGGTGGTGTTAGATTGGCATCCGCACCTGCCTTTTGGCGGCCCAAGCCGAAGGAGCCGGAGTTCTACATCGGAAAGGGTAGTGCACGTGAGTGACTCTTCACAGTGAAATCATACTTCATGGCATTTGGCGTTCCCATGGGAGAAAGTGCCATGACACTGGATTCTCCACCTACGCTACTCCGGGGAATAGAGTTGCACTGGTGGTTGGCATTGTGCCCACGGAACGCCGATAGGTTGCCGGATGGGCTGGGGGCCAGGGCACGGTTTCAGCCATTGCTGAGTCTACCGCTGGGCCGGGAAGTGCAGCTCAGTGTGCGGGCCTTGAAGGAGAAGCCTGAGACATGGAAGCAGTTCGAGACGATGCTCCAGGCGCGTTTTGACCTCAATTGCGGCCGAGTCGCACGTGAAAAGATGACACACGTCAAGCAAGGCGGATTGATCCAGGACTACACCACACGCTTCATGGCCTTGGCGGCACAGATTGACGACCTCTTGGACGCGAAGGCGTACGACCGCTATCACGACATCCTGAAGCTCCACGTCCAACGTGAACTTGCGGTGCTCAGGTTCCGGACCTTTGCGGAGTTGGTTTCGGCGGCGGAGCGTATCAATGTGGCAAGCTATAATGATTGCCGGACCTGCTATGCAACACAACCATGGGCAGAGCAGCCAGGTCAGGCTGTGCCCATGGAGGTGGATGTAATCAAATCAAGACACCGGGGCGCGTATGGGCAGCAGGGACCGAGACGCAAATTCTGGGCTTGTGGAGAGGTCGGTCTTTGCAAGCAGGATTGCCCCAGGTGCAAGGCACAGCAGGGAAACGGACAGCAGTAGTGAGGAGAGGACAACCTACTGCTGCAAGTCTTTCATTTGCAAGGGACAGCACCAGTCCTGAAAGGATTTTGCTGATTGAGGAGCTGTCTCAAGTGTTGTTACGGAATGAAGGTGAGATCCGGAAGTATTCACGGATCATCCTGGAGCTGGTTCTTGAGGTTCTGGAGGAGAATTTCAAGAGTCAGAGGAACCTACGTGGTCTGCTAGAAGGCGGCGCGAGCCATAGCTTTGTCAACGACAAGTTAGCGACAAGGGTGGATCTTGCACGGCAGTTGATGACGTCGGCCAAGGCGTGACAGATGTCCGGAATGCTGGAGTGCGGCAAGCGTCTCGTCAAGCACAAGGTCCATATGGGTGAGTTGGTGTGTGACATGGACTTCCACACTTTTCCAATGGATGATTACAATTGCTTGATTGGCTGGGATTAGTTGCACACCTGGAATCCGAAGGTGGATTGGAGGTGCAACCGGGTGGATGTGAAGGCGGACAGGAAAAGCCTCACTTTGCCGTTGTGGCAAGATGAGGGGAAGGAGTCGGATGTTGGAGAAGCACGAAAGCAACTTCACGTCATCAACTTGCAGGAGTTGAAGTAGTGAGAGCACAGGGGTGGTGTAGTTCACTTGGCATGGGTGCGTCTACAACAAGCAGTAGAGCAGTAGATTACAACGGTTGAAGCAGCGGAGGGGCAGTCGGTAGAAGGTGTGGGAACTCCACAGGGGTTACCTGGTATTGGGGAGTGCTCAGGGAGTTCAGGGATGTTTTTCCATAGGAGTCTCCAAAGGGACTGTCGCCGCGGTGCGACATTGACCACAAGATCAGGGTGGTGCCAGGGTCGCCACCAATGGTACGGTCTTACGGCCGCATGAGCAACGCGGAGCTTGCAAACTTCAAGAAGAATTTGGGGGAGTTGGTGGACCAGGGCCTCATTCGGCCGTCAGTGTCTCCATACGCGGCGTCGGTGCTGTTTGTCAAGAAGAAATCAGGACAGTTGCAGATGTGCGTGGACTACCCGGCGCTCAACAACATCACGGTGAAGAACCGCTACCCGTAACCATAAACCAAGGAGTTGTTCAACCAGCTGCAAGGCGCATGCGTCTTCAGCAAACTGGACCTGAGGTCAGGGTATCACCAAATCTGCAAAGCGGAGGAGGATGTGGAAAAAAACCGCATTTCAGGTGTGCTTTGGACATTTTGAGTATCTTGTAAAGCCTTTTGGACGAACACATTCTCTTTCTACATTCATGGCACTCATGAACCGGGTGTTCCATCCCTACCTGCACCAGTTCATGGTCATCATCCTCAACGACATCCTTGTCTACTTGTGGAAGATGGAGGAGCACCAAGAGCACCTGCGGACGGTGATGGAAGTGCTCAGAAATGTGTGACTGTTTGCCAAGCTCAGCTAGTGTGAGTTTGCCCAGCAGGAGGTGGAGTTCCTCAGCCACATTGTCAGCGGGAGCGGGATCCACATGGACCAAAAAAAGGTGGAAGCATTGAAGGAGTGGCCAGAGCTAGCATCCGTGCGTGACATCCAGGTTTTTCTGCGTTTCACGAACTACTACCGGAGGTTTATCCGGGGGCATGCGACAACGGGAGCACCCCTAACAGAATTACTCAAGAATGGCCGCCAATGGGAGTGGGGTGCAAAGGAGGGGCAAGCCTTCGGCGCAATGAAGGCTGCCATGTATCAAGCCTCGGTGTTGGTGCATCCGGCCACGAGAAAGGAGTACGCGTAGGCGATGGATGCAAGCGACTATGCAATTGGCGGGGTGCTGATGCAGGACCAAGAGAAGGGGTTATAGCCCATCACGTATTACTTCAATAAGTTGAAAGAGGTTGAGCTCAACTACCCAATCCATGAGAAGGAGATTCTCTTGGTGGTCAGGGCTTTCAAGCACTGGAGGTGTTACCTTGAGGCGCGGTGGTGTGAGGTATACACGGACCACTACATGCTCAAGTACCTCAAGTCACAGCCAAACCTGAGTCGTCGATAAGCATGGTAAATGAAGCTACCGGAGGGCAGCTTTGACTACAAGATCCAGTACAAACCAGGGAGGATCAACCAAGCAGACGCGCTTTCGCGTCACCCGGACTTGGGCGTGCATGCGATCACAGTGCTGGCGAGTTCTCCAATCATCTGCAGCCTATTTGTATGCGGGTATGCGGAGGACGAGGACTTCGCCGGGAGTACGGTGAAGGGTGCAAGTGGGAGGGCCAGTATTGGCGGCGTAAGTAGGGGAACCAGATTCTGGTGCCGCAGAGTGCGGCTTTGCGATAGGCATTGTTGGAGGAGGCGTGCAACTTGCACTACAGTGGTCATTTTGGCCATAACAAGACATTCCAGACGCTCACGTACCAATATTTGTGGGGAACGATGGGAGCAGATTGCAAGAAGTAAACGAGTAGCTGTGACACATGCCAAAGAATCAAGTCACGGAGGGCGCGAGCGCCATGAGAGCTACAGCCGCTACGAGTGCCAGAATGTCCGTGGATGGACATCTCACTTGACTTTGTGGGGGGGCTTCCACGGAACGCAACGGGCAACACCATGGTGCTGGTGTTGGTGGACCAGTTCAGCAATATGGCGCACTTTATTCCATGTGCGGATATGGTCATGGCAGCAGAGACAGCTCAAATCCTCTTGCAAAACGTCATAAAATTTCACACATTGCCAAAGTGCATGGTCTTAGACCGCGACCTGTGCTTCACTTCCCGGTTATGGGATGAACTCTTCAAGAAGCTAGGCACCCGTGTGGCTCTTTCATCGGCCTACCATCCCCAAACGGATGGCCAAACTGAGCGCACCAATCAGACCATGGAGTAGCTACTCCGGGGGATCTTGGAGCCGGATGGTAAGGGATGGTACTACAAGCTTCCGGTGGCTGAGTTTGCCTACAACTCCGTAGTGCATTCCTCTACGGGGCGATCTCCCTTTGAGGTAGTGTATGGGGTGCAGCCTGCATTTCCCTCAAACATGGTAACAGAATTGGACCTACCTATTGTGCCGCAGCTTACAAGTGACTGTACAGATGAGTGGCACGGCGTACTCGATGCACTTCACAAGGCGCAGCAGCAGATGAAGTGGAAAAAAAACAAGCACCGGACAGCTGAAGAGTTTTTGGTGGGACAAAGGGTGCTGCTAAACTCACTGAACCTGCGGCTGGCAGAGGTGGGCAGTGACAAGCTCAAGCCTCACTTGGTGGGCCCTTTTCCGGTCAAGGAGAAGCGGTTCCTGGTGAGCTACGAGTTGGAGCTGCCGAGCCACTACGGGATCCATCCCGTGTTCTACGCTTCTCTTCTTAAGGCATACAAAGAGCCGGATGTGCACTTCGCGGCACAGGGACAGGCTCCTCCTCCACAGGTCTTGGTGAAGGGTGAAGAGGAGTACGTGGTGGACAAGATTCTCGGGAACCGTCGGCCCGGTAACGGGTGGCAGTACCTGGTGCAATGGCTTGGCTATGGGTCTGACCACATTTGCTGGATCCCCAAAGCTGATTTCCACAGGAGCGGTGCTGTCCACATGGTCCTCCGAGCGTACTTGGAGCACACCGGGACGGTGCTTCCTCGGAGGTGAGGGTGATTTCATGGGAGCCGCCGGTCGAGGCGGTGATAATGTCATTATGCAGATGTCAGATGCATGTTTTAATGCTCCCATTGTGTTTTACGTGAGGAACTGTGTGAAATCGATCCAAGAACCGGGTCATTTGGTGTAGGGACCCAAGAAACATGGCTGTGCAAAGGTGGGTGGCGCACCTCTAGAAAACAGGAGACGTACCTAATGGTGAAACTGATCCTGGAACTGCGATTCTCGAAACGGAACCGGACTCCCGGGCCGGCCCACCGTGCTGGTCCCGGACTCGCGAGTCCGGGTCCAGCCCATGGACCCGGACTCGCGAGTCTGTGGACTCGCGAGTCTGAGTCCACTTCTTAGACCTGGACTCGCGGTTATGCTCAAAAGTTACTCGCGAGTCTTTGCCAAGTTGTGTCTGTTGTCTCGTAGAATTCCTGCACTTTCACATTTTTGACCTGTCAATTCTGAGAACATGACCAGTTCTGGGAACATGACCATGTTTTCCACTCACATGTTGACATTGGTGGAGTCCCACACCCCACTAAAAGTGATTTCCTCACCAAGTTAGGCAACAGAAAATGTTAGGTTGTGTTTCCCCAACTATCAGCATTGGCGCCGTCCCAAAGGGCACTGAGAACTTGAGAACTTATGGCTATGTTTTACATTGCAATTTAGAATCCACATTACCAGAATTCATGATCACTTGGAGCAATGATATTGCATGAACCGGTGGAACAGTTGACCATTGACTATTGAACAAAGAAATCTATGATGGACAACTGCAGACTACACATTCATTCATTCAGTCATTCATTCATCATTTGGAACAGATATGGAAATCGATGTGGAAATGGAACATTGAACACTAAGCACAAAATCAAACATGGAAGGCGAGATGAAATCAAAGTTGATGACTACAATGAAATCTAAGCTACCTCTACCACATCATCCTCGTCCTCATCTTTGTTGACATCATCCTCATCTACTTTGTCCTCCTCATCGCCTTCATCCTCATCCTCTGATGAGGAACTTTCTGTCAATGCGCCGGATAGCAACGGTCTAGAAAACGGGTCCCAACATGGGAGGCCGCCAACCGCTCTCGGTATTGCAACCAAGATAACATATCACCCTTGAACGAGAGATCCACACTTTAGGTTCGTTTGGTTTGCAACCTCACGAAGTCCGCATGTTGGTCTTCAGTGTCTACCTTTGGTTGGATACTCTGTGAGGAGTCTCAAAGGCAAGAACTGTAAATGGATGCATGCAAGGCATATGCTTTTACACTTGCAGAGCTTTGCTCAAGCTTCTGCTTGTAGTGGCTCCATTGGAGCCAACCTCAACCTACAGTCCTACTTGGCACGTCCTTAGACCGCCAAGTGTCATCCTCAAGGCAGGCTCTAGTAAGCTTCCTAGAAGCTTCCTGTCCCAGTTTTGGCCACAAAGAAAATTGCAGCCGTCGCGGGGTTTGAACCCGCAACTTTTCGTTTGAGACTCCGGCGCCTATTCAACCAAGCCAAAAAGGTATGGTTCCTATGATGAGCCATAGGGGACATACCCATAATGGGTAGTGCATTCCTGGCCCATCTCAGAACAGACCACGGGGACATACTCCATATAGCAGTACATGCCTTGTCTGTATGTGTAGCTAGCCAGCTAGGTAGTGGACAAGGTGCATACTATTTCAACAAATCTCTCCCTTACACCTCTTTCCATCTGTTGCTTACTGGGCTCCATCAATGCCTTGGGGCTCATCCTTCCTCTGCCGCACTCCTCATGCCGAATCCACGAATGCCTGCATAGTGCAAGTCACTCTCCAGCGGCTTGGTCATGTAGTCAGCAAGCGTGCTCTTTGTTCCGCAGTGCTGCAATTCCACCACGTTCTTCATGACCAGGTCACGTGATAACTGGTAACGTATGTCGATGTGCTTCGTTCGCCGGGAGATGATCTCGTCTTCAGCCATTGAGATGGCGCTCATGTTGTCCACGTGTACGACCGTGGCATCCTTCTGTGGCACTGTCACTTTGCCAAGCAGGCTGGGAAGCCATTGAGTCTCCTTGCGCACCTCAGACAGAGCAACGTACTCTGCCTCAGCCGTGGATAAAGAAACACAATCCTGCTTCCTACTGGCCCATGAGATGGCAGCGCCATTCAAGATGCACACGTATCCGGAGGTGGATTTCCTGTCATCGGGATTTCCTCCCCAGTTGCTCTCCCATTCCAACCACCTACTGGCAAAGCGAGCCAGTTGTCGGGTGCTTGGTCTCCAGACTCAAGCAACACTATCCACTCTTCCGCTTTGGGAGCGAGGGTTGGGTCCAGCACCTCTCCCTTTCCAAGGGTGCATTCGTTGAACACAACGCCGCGGTTCCTCACGAGCTTGCCTGCTGCCTGGTCCCAAAGCCGATAGGCTTTATGTGATGTGTCGTACCCAACCATGACGCACTTCCTGGAACGTGCGTCAAGCTTGCCTCCACCTTCTCCCAATTGGATCTTCACCCATGCTGTTGATGCCAACACTTTCAGATGAGATGCGTTGGGTTTCTTTCCCGACCATGCTTCCTGTGGGGTCTTCAGCTGCTTGTCCTCCTCCTTTCCACGCTTCCGCAAGGCGATCGTTGGTGTGAGGTTCAAGAGGTAACAAGCCGTTGTTGCTTCTTCAGCACAAAAGCGAGGTGGGAGCTTGGCGTCGAAGACCATGCTTCGCACCATGCCGAGTAGGGTCTGGTTCATCCTCTCAGCAACGCCGTTGCTTAGGGGGTTATAAGGGGTGGTTTGCTCGTGGCGGATGCCATGATGCTTGAGCCAAGGCTTGCATGCCTCGTACTCACCCCCGTTGTCACTTTGGAGCATCTTCACTTTCTTGGACGTTTGCTGCTCCACCATGGCGACGAACTCGAGGAGCTTCTCCTTGACCTCTCCCTTTGTTTTGAGGAAGTAGATCCACAACTTGTGGCTGTGGTCGTCAATGAAGGTCAGGAATTACTTGCTTCCTCCGTTAGACGGTGTGCAGAAGGGTCCACACAAGTCATTGTGTATGAATTCCAAGACATGCTCTGCTCGTTGACGTCCTCTCCCAAACGGCTTCTTCTTTGCCTTCGCTTGGAGGCATGGTTCACACAATGCACACCCTCCGCCATGCTTCATAGTGCACCCTTCCATTCCGTGGACTACCTCTTGCTCCTGCATCTTCTGCAGCTTGCTGTTGGCCACATGGCTGAATCGCCGGTGCCACAGCTCAGCGTCAGTGTCCTTGGTTGATGTGGTGGCCGCAGCGGTCGCCGCTGGTGCATCCTTTGGCTCTAGTGCCACTGCCTTGGTGGCACATGCGAGTCCCTCATCCGACGCGTTGGTGACTTTGGTTTGAAGCACATAGAGGCCATCGACTCTTGGAACTTGAAGCATGAGATTGTCTTTGGTGTACAAAATCTGGATGTCCTCGTTTTTTAGGGCCACCGCTTCCTTGTTGGTGAACACCACTGTCATGTTGTTGTCGGTGATTTGTGAGACGGACAGCAAGTTGGCTGCAAAGGAGGGCATGTACACCACCTTTTGAAGGTTGACTGCCTTCTCCGCACCATTCACGTTGAATGTGATCACCTTGTCCCCTTCGCCCATGGCTTGGACGACGCCACCGTTTGCACACTTGATGCGCATGACAGATTCGGCCATGGAGACAAATCCNATCCGACGCGTTGGTGACTTTGGTTTGAAGCACATAGAGGCCATCGACTCTTGGAACTTGAAGCATGAGATTGTCTTTGGTGTACAAAATCTGGATGTCCTCGTTTTTTAGGGCCACCGCTTCCTTGTTGGTGAACACCACTGTCATGTTGTTGTCGGTGATTTGTGAGACGGACAGCAAGTTGGCTGCAAAGGAGGGCATGTACACCACCTTTTGAAGGTTGACTGCCTTCTCCGCACCATTCACGTTGAATGTGATCACCTTGTCCCCTTCGCCCATGGCTAGGACGACTCTGCTGTTTGCACACTTGATGCGCATGACAGATTCGGCCATGAAGACAAATCCGCCCTTCTCTTTTGATGAGTGGTGGTTGGTGTACGAGTCAAGGGCGAATGCCCCGGGCCTAAGGATCGCTACGCCCTTCATGGGCAGCCCCCTAGCCATCATGTTGGTGAGCTCCTTCTTCTCCTTTCCACCTTCGTTCTCGCCTTCTTTCTTGGGACTACGACAGTCCGTAGCCCAGTGCCCAGCCTTGCCACAGTTGTGACAGTTGCCAGGCTTCTTGGAACTCTTCCCGCCACCGTTGCCTTTCCCTCCACTGCCACCGCTTCCGCTGTTGCCTTGACTGGAGCAAGAGCTTGAACTTTGTCCACCGAAGCGAGAGGCATAGGCAAATATGTTTGCCTCAGCGCCACTAGGTCGCATGGACTCGTTGCAGACGTGTTCGACAATAGCCTCGTACGTCAGATCTGCCTCCTTCCAACCGCCAAATACGGTGATCAAGGACCCCCAGCTTTCTAGCAGCGCCATTAGAAGGATCATGGAACGGATGTTGGAGTCGAGATTCCATTCCATTTGCTGGACCTCTTGCAGCACGTTGTCAAACGACTGCAAAAATGCGGGTATCGATTCTCCTTCGCTCACCCTCATCGACATCAACCGTTGGAAGATGAAGAGTCGGTTTGCTAGGGCATTTGATTCATGCACGCGTGCGAGTTTTGCATAGGCCTCGGCAGCCAACGTGCATCCTGTGATGTGGGAGTGTTAAGTCTCGTTGATGGACGTCACAAGAATGGCGAGAGCCATGTTGTTCTTCATCGTCCATGCTGCAAGGTCAGCCACATGCGTCGTCACGGTCGCATCGGCTGGTGCTGTCTCGGTCCCTTTTAGGATGTCGAGGTAGAAAGCACGTTCATGACAATCTCAAACTGCCATTTCCACAAGGGAAAACCTGTCCCTGTGAATTTGGACATACCCGCCTCAAGGCGGGCTGGAGTCGGATCCGCCATTTCCGGCGGTTGCTCATCTTCTCTGCTTCGCTGCTACTCTGCTTTGTTGAGGCCGATGAGGCTGATGAGGCTGCTGACTGCGACCGTTGTCAAAAGGTGTAGTTGATCCCGTTGCATACCCCTCCCGCCGATAATCGCCTAAGGCGATGGTGCCTTCGTGAGAGAACAGACTCGGGGTCGTACCACCTTCTAGAAAGGGGTAGAGCTTAATCCCGTTGGGGATCGAGGGTCGTGTCCAACATGGACAGAGCTGTTCCTCGTCCCCTAGTCTGCCACGTGCGCGCATCCTACCTCAAGAAGCCGATGGAGCCGATGGAGGAGATAGAGCCATCCGATGGGCGTGTCCCTGTTGTACCTGTGCGCCCTGCAAGACCACGCGCTAGTCGGTCTTGGACGCGTACCTTAGAACCATGAGTGTGGGCCCATAACCCTTTGTCAATGTGCCGGATAGCAACGGTCTAGAAAACGGGTCCCGACATGGGAGGCCACCAACCGCTCTTGGTATTGAAACCAAGATAACATGTCACCCTTGAACGAGGGATCCACACTTTAGGTTTGTTTGGTTTGCAACCTCACAAAGTCCGCATGTTGGTCTTTAGTGTCTACCTTTGGTTGGACACTCTGTGAGGAGTCTCAAAGGCAAGAACTGTTAATGGATGCATACAAGGCACAGGCTTTTACACTTGCAGAGTTTTGCTAAAGCTTCTGCGTGTAGTGGCTCTACTGGAGCCGACCTCAACCTTCAGTCCTACTTGGCGCGTCCTTAGACCGCCAAGTGTCATCCTCAAGGTAGGCTCTAGTAAGCTTCCTAGAAGCTTCCTATCCCAGTTTTGGCCATAAAGAAAACTGCGGCCATTGCGGGGTTTGAACCCACAACCTTTCGTTTGAGACTCCGACGCCTATTCAACCAAGCCAAAAAGGTATGGTTCCTATGATGAGCCACAGGGTGCAGTGCATTCCTGGCCCATCTCAGAACAGACCAAGGGGACATACTCCATAGAGCAGTGCATGCCTTGTCCATATGTGTAGCTAGCCAGCTAGGCAGTGGAGAAGGTGCATACTATTTCAACACTTTCGTCGCTCTCATCCGCAGTCTCTGCACCTGGTGCTTCCTCTTGTTCCCCCTCATCATCTGAGTCTGGCAACATGGCAGTCACCAAGCCTTGTATGGCTGCTGTTGCAGCCTTCCTTGCTTCCCTACGCCTACGTTTCTCTTTCCTCTCTTCCTCCAGGAGCTCTGGTGCGACCTCTCGTGCAGGTGTGACTGGGATGTCACGGAGGACCAGATCGTTGATCCACGATTTTAGACACATGAGGTCCTGCACTGTAACGTTGGACAGAGAGTGACAAAACTCAGTGATCACCATGCCTGCAAGAGAGAAGAGCCGCTCCAAAGGAGTGCTTGTCGCTGGCACAGCAAACAGATCCTGCACAGCAAGAGCAAGAGTAGGAAACTTCCGCGGGTTGTCACGGTAGTAGTGCAAGACGTTGCACTTGCGTCCTGCGCAAGTCTTGGATCTCATGCTCCAGTGTGTTGGAAGGTGCCTCTTCAACCACCGGTTCAGGCTCGTCATAGAGCACATCCAGAGGGTCCTCCAAGGCCACCTCCACCATGGTCTTCTTATTCTGCTTATCCTTTTTCCCCCGACCCTGCTTGGCGGCTGCTGCCAGGCCCGTGAGCTGCTGCTGGTTGCCGCTGCCGCTAGCAGATGCACCTGCTCCTCCGGCTGCAGATGTTGACTCCAGAGTTGCAGCATCTGTCACATATCACCACCAGAAACACACCACCATGCAGAAATTAGACAGACCCAAAACATTTTCTGGTTCATTCACAACAAACAATCCAGAATGTGAACATTGAACCACAGTCACCCATCTCCCCCCCCCCCCCCCCCCCCCCTCTGAACACCACAAACCAGAATACCTGCGTCATCGTCATCAGGGTCTGCTTGTGTTGCCTGTGCGGCTTTTGCAGCAGCCTCGGCAGCAGCCCGTCTTTCCTCCTCTGCCCTGCGGCATTGATCCTTCTCGTACCATGGCTTCAGCTCCTCCAGGATCTTGACCTCTAGCTCCACGGTGTTCTTGATGCCGACAATTTTTTGAACTCGATCCAAGAACCGCAGCTTGAAGTGCGGGTCTGCCACTGTTGCCAGCACGTGCCGCATCGAACATTTCTTCACATACTTCTCCAGCTGCAGAAACATGACAAGCAGAAATGAATGCCGTGACATACAACTTGAAACAGACACAGAGCAAAGAGACCACCATGACCACCACACCACCATCACCAGCACAGTACCAGCACAGTACCAGCACCAACATCACCACCACCGCCACCATCACCACCACCACCACCATCACCACCACCACCACCATTACCACCATCACCACCATCACCACCACTGCCACCATCACCTTGTCCTCTGCCGCAGTGAGGCCTGGCTTGAGGTCCAGCAGCATCTGCTCTTGCGGGTCCAGCGGCTTCTTCTGCTGCACTTTTTTCTCTGCCTGGCTGGCCTTCACCTGCCACCTGCCCAGCTTCTTGAAGATGAGGCTGAAGAATGGCAGCACAAGCTGTATCGTGGGGTATTGACTGCCACTGATGTCTTCGGTAAACCCTTTGAAGGGTTTTAGCACGGCCGTCACCAAGGCAAGAAGCTCCCAGCCTGTCCCACTAGGTGCCAGCTCGGCAGCCTTGTTCTTCAGCCAAAACTCCAGGGGCTCCTTCAGCTGAAACAGAGAGCAACCACACCAGCACGCGACAAAAATTACAAGCACATACACGGAGCATACGCACATGCACAGAACACAGAGTACAAGGAGGGAAAAAGGCAAAAGCACCAAGTCTCCTACATCAGCACAAAGCACAAAGCAAGAACCGAGATGCAATACATAGTTGTCCAGAAGCACCAAGCAAGAACAGGTACATGCACCGACAGAAGCAAAAGTACTAGGTAGAGGAGCATGATGTACAAGCACAAGCAACACTTCATACCTGCACCACACTCTCACACATATCCAGGGTAGAATTCCAGCAGGTCGGTGTATCCACGTGCAACGACAGGTACTGCACTCCCTGAGCTGTGGCAACGTTGATGAGACTTTCCTCACACTTCGCGGACTTTGTGATGTGGTTGACGATATCGCGAGCAACCCACAGCTGGCTGTTCACGTCGCCCACGGTTAGTCAGTCCTTCACCGCAGGGTTCATGGTGTTCCCCATACAGCAGATGTGTCCAGCTTTGCTGAAGGCATCATTCTGGAGCACCAAAAATTTATCAAGCATGCTGTCGTTTGTGCTTTCGTTGTCCATGTTCACACAAAAAATCTTGTCCCAGAGACCCCACTCTTTGACAGCTGCTGAAAATAGGTTGAACACGTTCTCGGCCGTGGCCGAGCCAGACACGACCGGAAAAGTGATGGCAACATCCTGCATCTCCCAATCCTGGATCCAATGAGCTGTGACCCCCATGTACTTCACTTTTGCGTCTGACTGCCATCCATCTGTGATGAAGGAAACACCCGACTCAACAGCTTGGAACATTTTTTTGATGCGCTTGCGGAAAGCTGCAGCTCCCAACCTGATCTGCTTTGCAAGAGTGATCCTGCCAGGCAGCACTGCAAAGGGGTTGTAGTGCAAGTGTCCTTGGCGCAGCCAGCTTGACTCAATGGACAGAAAACTTTGGTTTTTGTCAACAACATGCTTCCAGATGCAGCTTTGGAAGTATTTCTTGTTGAAAGCAACGCCTACTCTGGCAACAGACCAGGCAAGGATGGAGTTGCCCGGCTCCACCTGTGCTGCAGTTACAGCAGCAGCCTGGGTTGCGGTGACAAGGTTTTGCGCTGCCTCCGCCGTCTTCAGCTCCTTCCACCGAGCGTGGTGCTTCTTTTGCAGGTGCTTCCAACAGCTAGAAGTTCCACCGTTGGAGATGATGTAGGAGCCCTTCGTCGAGTTGCTAGGGCGCGGTGGGCAAAGCGTGCACCATGCACGCGGTATGCCATCGATAACGACGTAGTCAAAGACGTGCCAGATGAAAGATGGGCGGCGTTTGCGATTGTCAGGGCGTGGGGTGCTCATCGCCACGTTGATGGACTGTTCTGTTCTGTTTGCAGCACCAGCAGCTGGAGGTACGGGGAGTGCTGGACCGGCGGCGGTCTGGTTCGATGCCATGGTTCACACTAAGCTGAATTCCTCGCTGCTCGCTAGCGAGCAGCGAGGTTCCGGTGGAGCTCCCCACTCTCTCGCTGCACGGAGCAGCGTGAAACCAAACCCTAGCAAATGTGGTGGACGGTGACCGCTTAACACTCAACCTCGCTTGCATCTGGGGGGGG
>SZWC01013401.1:65077-77173 GCA_023375785.1 Penium margaritaceum | reverse complement strand
GGGGGGGGGGGGGGGGGGGGGGGTGACGTCGACGGGGATTCCGGCCGACGGGCGTCCATGGAATCCCCGGCGGGAGTCGAAAATCCCTATTTGTTTGTCTTTACACTTTTTTCAACTTTATACCCTCGTTTGAGTTACAACGAAAAGACAAACCCACCCCCCTTTTACATGCAGGGTTTGGGGGTTTACTTTTTGCATGGGGGATGCGAGACTCCCCATTGTTCAAAGGGAACCTGCTGGGCCCCGCGGTAGCGGGGCCCAGCAGGTTCCCTTTGAACAATGGGGAGTCTCGCATCCCCCATGCAAAATCCTAGCAAACCACTTACAAAAAAAACACAAACCCTTCTTTCAAGGAGTTTGTGATAATTGGGTAGGAAAATACGACGTCAGCATTTCAACGCCGCGTCCATGCAACGTCGACATGCTATCTTTTGACAAACGATAAGGGTATATCGTTTATCTTCTACGACAGGATTTTGCGTCCTTGTAGAAGGGGCATGTCAAGCTTATTGTTCTGGCGGGGGGGGGGGGGCGAATGAGGCTTATCGTTCTGGCGGAGGGGCGGATGAGGCTTACTGTTCCGACGAAGGGGTGGATGGGGCTTATCGTTCTGGCGGAGGGGCGGATGGGGCTTATCGTTCCGACGGAGGGGCGGATGGGGCTTATTGTGCGAAACTAGGGGTGTATAGTCACTCCGCCCTTGTTCAAAACGATATTCCTTTTTTGGGTTACATAGTAACCTAATACAATCGTTTAGTGGCCAAAACATGCTTCAAGAAAATCATGATTGGTGGATCGGTCGTTTTTCTGCCACACCCACCAATCAGGGCGCAGAATCAGTCGAACTGTATGCCCCCCTAGGTCCGCGGACGCCTAGTTGAGATTGGCCCAGAAAAAAAATGATCACGGACATCGACCTAGAATTTCGGACAGATCCCGGATAGAACAGAATGAGCAATGCGACGCTAGGATAGAAAAGTACGGACTGTACGTTTAGGCCCTCCAGTCGCTCCCCCTTGGCCTCGCCCTGTGCTGTTTCACATAACTGGTCGTAATACTAAACTCTTGAGACTCGTGAACCCGGCTTCAAGCAGGGTCGAAATGCAATTCAAAGAAAAGAAATTCAACCACCTTCATACAATAAGGTAAATAAATCAAATTATGCCTATAATTATGTCATGTTATTTCTTATAAAATAAGGAAACATTCAAGATTCATCCAAATTTATAAAAGATAATGTTTTATTAAGGGGCATAAACAATCTGCTGCCCGTCGTTTCGGTCGATTTAGATGTGCTGCCCATAGTCGATTTCGACCTGCACGTGGTGCCCAAAGTCGATTTCGACCCGCACGTGGTGCCCATAGTCGAAAACGACCCGCACGCGGTGCCCATGTTTTTCGTTGTGCGAGCGAAAAACGAAAAAAATAACAATTGTACCCACGCCCTCGAAGTCGAACTTCGCCGACTTCGAGGGCGAAGTGGGCAAAAAATGACACTGGCATCGCCGATGTCAGAAGTCACCCTGCCGCGACTTTTGGAGGTCGCAAGTGCGAACTCCAAAAGTCGCGACAGGGTGACTGTCGCGACTTTTGAGGTGCGCACTCCAAAAGGGTGCGCCGCAACTCGCAACCCCCCCCCCCAATAACAGACAAACCCCTAGTTACACTCGGGGGTTTGGGTGTTATTTTTTTCTTTGCCCGGGCATCTGCAGGGCCCCGCGGCAGCGGGGCCCGGCAGATGCCCAGCGTGCGCCGCATCCTGCAAACCCCCCCAAACCTACGACAAACCCCCTGGTTTGTCGTAGGTTTGGGGGGCTGGGCAGGGTCATCGCGAGCTCGTAGGGAGGTCTCGGCGTGAAACTCCTCCAGCGAGCTCGCGACGACCGGCGAAGCTCGATGTCAAAAAACATGACAAAAGTGAGATATACATGATATATGTATCAGCCGTGCCCGTTTTCGCTCGCGCGTCGAAAAACATGGGCACCGCTGTCATCATTTTTCCGACTATGGGCAGCGCGTCTTTTCCGTTTTCGACTCTGGACACCGCGTGCGGGTCGTTTTCGACATTGGGCACCGCGGATCTATCGACCGCGATGACGGGAGTATAACAACTCCGTCCTTCATTAAGCGAAGCTCACAATAAATGTGAGAAACTAGCATGTTCACAATACAAGAACAAGTTGATATCATTTAAATAAATTAATCATCATATAAAACCATATTCATGAAAAGAGAAGAAATACCTTTTAAGGTTCTTGTCGATATGTTGGTGAATTGTTCTACATGATACTATACTTTCAGGCACATTCGTTCACTTTTTGGGTTTTTTTTTTCGCTTTTACATCCACAAAGGCTGGAAAAAAATAGCGTAGCTTGATGTAGTTTAGAAAGAGTTCGCCTAAACCATACACAATGGGCAACATAAAAGTTAGTTTGAACGAATACGGGTGACAGTTTGGCAGTCCATTTTAAATCAGTTTTTGTTTCCATGGACGAAGTGAATTCTCATGGCAAACCTTCCATTATGTGGTCCAGGTTGCGAGCAATTATTTAACCTCTTAAGAGATACCAATATGAATACTTTTGCTGGGTTACTATGTAACCCTATGCACGCTTTGCGTGCAACACCTGCCTCTTGTTTTATTTTAAGTAAAATTTAGGCGTGATTTCATCTATGGAGTTTTTATGAGTCTCACTTCAGATTTTTCTAGATAAGGTCAGCATAGATGATCCAACATTGTTTCAAATATGCATTTTCAATAAGACCCGAAAAAATTGAAAGGAGATAATCGTGGGTCAGCCCATCATTCACACCACATGATGTAGAAAAGAGGTAATCTATTCAATAATCCAAGCAGCAATTAATACTTCTAGTTTAAGTGGTATTGGTGATGGTACAATTGCTTTTTAAAAGGGTTGTAAAGAGGTTGAGGTGTGCATTGTGGAAAATCATTAATATAGTTCCTTCAAGAGAGGTCAGACCAGAAAGCGGTGTTCAATGGCTTTCTCTTTACAAGAATATGGGAATTCACTAAAAGCATTCCGAGCAAATCGAGGTGACTGGAATAGAAAGAAAGAGTACTTCACTTCGCATGTTGGCAATCAGCTACGCTCACTTTGCTCCTGCATGATATTAATTACGGCAAGGGGTTATCTAAACACGTAAAGAGGCGGGAGGGAAGAATTCCACCCCCTGATATACGATTGAGTGATGGAGGAACAGGTTCTTCGGTGTCTCCACCAAAGCTTGAAAGCATAAATCAACGAGAGGCTACAGCAGAACTCATCAATTTGAAACTTACAGTGGCCACTAGAGCGAGTAGAGCAACATCATACTCAAACAATTTGAGACAGGTTTATAGACTTTGCCTTTTTTAGCCAAGCCACCAGATAAGAGACGATCCAAATGCGTTGTTGGAGTTTCATTCGGAGGGTGACTAAGAGCTTCGTAACGAAGAAACTTAATGACGAGTCCATCGTTATTCCCGTAAGAGACGAAACAACACCTTGGACAAGGAGCAGAGAGCGTGTCCACATGTAGCACACAGAGCCGAAGGGCCAAGAGATAAAACACACTACGGTTGGACGTCATGTGGAGAGTGGCTTTGGAATATCAGAGTTCAATCTATGGAACACCCTCAGCCACTCCTTAAGACAACACAAGACGAATCCTCTCAAAGTGTATTTTTACATCCACTCTTAGGACTCCTAGGTTGCGAATTTAGACGCTCACCTCCCTGATTGTGCAGGTATACAAGGTGACTAAGTGATTATGCAAGCGGACGCTTGTTGTCAACGGAGGCTAGTGCAGGCACGTTCTCCCAAGAAACACCGGTGGGCGTACAGCTGGACAATGAAGAGGTAGACCACAAGGTACAATAACGAGGGAAGGTAGGCGGAGGATGGAGGTCCCAAGTAGGTAGGTGCTCAGTAGGGTGGCAGCCAAACTTAGGGGTGAGGTGGACGAGAAGGGGAGACTTGAGTGGTATGTGCTTTGATAGTGGAGTAGATGGATGTTGAGCGAATGATGTAGTTGGACAAAGAAGATCCCACCCATGTGGAGGAGGTTGTGCATGCCTAATGAGCACAAGTAGAAGTTGAAAAGTGGTGAGTGTGCCTTTCTTGGATGGACAATGCACTCGTGGATGTGTGGCCAGGAAGCCACAGTTTTCACAAACAAAAGACTTCGACACACATCAGTAGAATCAAAACACAAAAAATAATCTTACCAAGGAAGACGCTTTGTCCTTTCCCTTCTCCGCTCCTCTGTCCCTACCTTTCCCTTGTGTTTCACTAGTGGCTCTAGAAGAAGAAGAGGTGGTAGGGACAATGGTTATGAAAACCTCCACGCCAGTGGTAGAGCTACAGTACTTGTGCTTGTTCGAGGAAAATCCACCAGGTACTAAGATACTCAGCTGTGAAGTCTTAGAGTGCTCTGACCCTCAGAAAGGATTTGGAAAGCACACGCTCGTTGGCAAGGTGCTCAAGCTCACAAGGCTTGACAACCTGTATAACATCCCATACTTTGGGAATGAGCCCGTGAACAATGGTAAGGACTACCGGCTGTTGACCAGAGATGGCCTTGTCCAGTTTGCACGCCATCTCTAGGCTCATGAGGATGTGTGAGTAGGGTGTTGAAGTGCATAGTCAGGGCTCTAGAGGCATCCTAACAAACTGACAGCGAGGTGGCGGCAGATCAATATGTAAGTACTAAGAATTGCTAGGGGTGTCAGTGACAAGGTTCTCCTTGTATGTTTCTATTTCATTTTGGTACAATAGTAATAGGCAAGCGGATGGAGCAGGCTGCCTCAACATACGTAGGGACAAAGGCAGGGACTATAGCTAGATCAAGAGGGAATAAGTATGTCTGAAGGTGTTGTTCTACACCTTGGCATTGACACTTACCTCACAAGTGGAGAAAAGCAAGGCGAACAGTATGGTTAGGGTTGTAAGAAGAACTCATGCCGCGGAGCGGACCAACAACAGCAGCAGTTCAAGGCCCGAACCAAGCAGACACACGAGAGGAAGTAGCTTTAGAGGTAGTTAATGTTATGATATGAGTGTCAGATGCTAACGATAGGCGGGACAAGACAAACATGCTAATCTCATCAACGAGTTGACTCCAATTGTCCTCACCCTCCTTTATACCTTGTTAAAAACCACAATTTGTTATGTGCCAGTTTACATTCCAGCTTAACGCCGACCATCTCATCATCACCAGACATGGTATCAATGAACTACTCTGGTTGAAAAACTTTGACAGGCTTCGTGGAATATTTGACAGTGTCCAAAGGAATGCATCCCTCCACCTGTATGATGGCCTATCACGTGGAGCATACCCTAGACACAGTGATAGAGATATAGAATACAGTAATAAAGCATGATGCAAAAGCAAACACAAAAAAAAAGATGGTGCTTGTATACTGTTATCTAGAATCGCTTCCGTGCACGAGGACATCAGGATAAGCTCACACAATCCGTGCAATAATTTTTACGCTCACACCGTTCTCGTTGTGCACCAATAGATCGTACCACTTGTATCCTTGCTGTACAACAGTAACTAGATGGGTTCCAACTAGATGGACCAACTAGATGGGTTCCAAAAACACCTCGTATGAAGATGCGGGATGTTTTACAATGTACTGTAACAAACGTTAAGAAAGGAAGCAACCATGCAGAAAACTTACTACAGTTAAAGGCATGAAGCTATGTGTAACCTAACGTGGTCTGGGGTGATGTCCGAGATTCACAAAACCTCAACAAAAAGGAATTTGTTGTGAAAAGCCACTGCCAACTCTGGAAAATAGACCATTTATCATTGACTAGTTGTATTTTTGCCAGATATTCAGTCAATGTTAACCTTCACAAAATAATGTTTCATACATAAGGGGTTTTTTGTGACATTAATCATGGCCTTTGTTGAAACAAAAACTCACAAACCCTGCTTATGCATGTTTGGAAGGTTATGAGGCATAGCTTCCTGAAGCTATTTCTCCTCGACAGTTTCAAGGGAAAATATGGGTATGAGGCAACACATGAGCAGTCAACGCTGCGATGTGAAGAAAAAAGATTTTTAGTGGCAGATGTCGCTATGCTTCAGGCGAGGTGTGTCGGTGGGAAATCATCATGTGGTAAAAAAACATTGTTTAATTGTGCTAGTACTACAATCACTTCGGGAGGGCTTGTTTGACATCACAATGAAACTCTTAGCATGCAATGACCGTGCTCAGAGATCATGTCATCCAAAGATCATACTATTGTTCTACACTGG
This sequence comes from Penium margaritaceum, assembly GCA_023375785.1. Taxonomy (NCBI): domain Eukaryota; kingdom Viridiplantae; phylum Streptophyta; class Zygnematophyceae; order Desmidiales; family Peniaceae; genus Penium; species Penium margaritaceum. The sequence goes on along the minus strand of SZWC01013401.1, from coordinate 70,902 downwards.
TCGTAGACTTCCAAACTGTCAAAACAACATGTTTCATACACAAAAACAAAAGCAATGTTTTTATTTTGTAGCGTACTACCTCCACATAACTCCAACACATCTTTGGCCTGGAGAATTCAATGAGATAGACGCTGAAGGCCTTTGCCTACTTGCTGATTTTGCTTTAGTCAATGAACATCCCATCAGAGGTGATTATTTGTACACAATTTCAGATTCCATTCGCAACTGTTACATCCGTGTCCCATAACCCTCTTGGTTATAAGAGGGAAGATAAGCACTTGGGAGCTGGGTCAGCTCTCCCTTTTAGTGGAGAGTATTGCGGTACACTAGCTCACTATAGCTGAAGAACGACCTCGGACAAGAGAGTGGACTAATGTGATTACAGAAAGCATGACAATTGAAGATGTATATCACCATCGAGATACTAGACCATCGCCCCTCCCACCTCTATTTACAGCTCGATGAAAGGTTCTCCTACACCTCATAATCGTCTCACGGGCACTTGAATCCTATCATTTCTACACGCCAAATGCAGCTTCCTTACTACCACCAGTCTCGCACGCTCCCATGATAACCACCTTGAATGCATCAACGATGCCATAAGCATCTTATTGAATATCTCTGTCAACATTCCCATAAGCTACTATTGTCAACACCTTCGAAAAATGTACCTCTCCAATGTCTGCAGTAACATCGAATCCCTCACTTGCGCAAATGTCCGCCACCCCTGATCAACCAACAGAAAATGTCTCTTCACCATCCAACCCAACAACTTCATTCTTACTCTCTCAGCAATTCCCTCATCTTGCAAGTAAAAACATCCCACCTCCTACAACCTTCTCCCTATGCTCAACGGCCTCCACTGAAAAGATTGCCATGCAGCTCTTGCATTGCCTTAGGCGTCATTCATACCTCGAGCAGCATCATTGACTAGCTCAATGACCACACACTCTAGTGCCGAAACTCCACCTATAAACCTCCTCATATTGCCACCCCTTCCTCTAGCCACCTCCTCCTCTGGTCGGTCTCCTAGTCCTAAGGTTGCACACGGATCCAGGGCTCTGCGGTACCCTCGCTATGAATCCAGATCCAGATCCGGATTCGCGGTCCCGGATCCAGGATTGTGGATCAGTCTTGTATATGCGGATCTTGACCCGGATCCTAGAGCAGGGGCAGTGGGGATGGGGTAAAAAAAAACCCGACCAGACGTCTGGCTCAAGTCATCCGCATAGCACACTCATTTGCACATTTGAAACCAAACATCTCAATAGGTGCATCATGCTTTTGAACGAAAAACGTTTTCACGAGACGTCCGCGTGGTTGGCATATGCAGCATGTGTGTCAACCGCGTGAAACCTGTCAAGTCGCCAGCCTGAGGCTGGCAATGCTATGTTCATTGGTCTCATATCTTTTCATCCGTCGACTGACCAACCACGTGTAGCCCCACAATATCATCAGCACCGTTGATGGCCGTCTATGCATTAGGCATAGGTAGGGATCGATGGACATCGTTGCATCGTCAGTGGTCCCCAACATTGTCACCCGTTTACAAGCACAACATTTGTGTGTGCATCTTCTTATTCAACATCCAATAGCTCCATCTTGTGTTACTAGCTATCATGGCCGAAGACAACACCATCCGCCCCACTCACAAAGACGAAGTGCTCGATGAGGAAGAAGATGAGGAGCAAGACGACAAGGAGGATGGTGCCGGTGACAAGTGCAAACGACGGGGAGAAAACTCCCTCGTCTGGGGGTCCTTAAAAAGCTGGGTGTCGGTCCAAGCACGCATGGCATGTGCTTACACTGCACAATGGACCCAGCAAAACCAGTCAGCCTGTCGGCCAAGAACAGCACCATCGGCGCTCTTTGGAAGCACATGTGCCTCATCCACAGAGACGGGTCGCGTGTGGTGTGGCAGGGGTCGGCTACATCTTCAACAAGAAGTTTTTTCACTGCACACTGTGGAAGCATGCCGTGGAAAAAACCTTTCATTTTCGTCCATGGACAGCTTCTGGCTTGCCAAGGCGTTTTGCGCACGCCAAAACCGCAGCAGCCATTCCTGTCCACATGACAATCGCCTGCAACATCCACGTCGGTGCCAAGGCGTTTCGTCAGCGCATTAAGAAGCAGCTGGGAGAGACCAAGTCGGCCATATCCTTCACCAACAACGGGTGGGAAGCCTGGAACAACGTCAAGTACTTAGGAATGACGGCGCACTGGATTGACACCAAATACAACGTGCACACCATCGTCCTTGCCTTCCCGGCCATCAAGAGTGGGCCTATGGCCGAGAACCTCTTCCACCTTCTCAAAACTGCACTGCAGTGGTGGGAGCTGTGGCACAGAGTGTCCTGTCTCACCATGGACAGCAAGAGTAACAATGACATTCTCGTTGACAATCACATAGTCCCCAATAATGACTCCGTTGACAAAGCCGGGCACATCAGGTGCCTCGGCAACGTGATGAACCTCGCCGTGGGTGACATGTTGAAACAACCGTGTGTGATGGCCATCATTCAGCAAGTCAAGGTCATTGTGGTGTTTGTAACACGATACCAACACGTGAGGACTCATTGCAGCAGGCCGTTGAAGCAACGTGACTGACATATGAGTCCCTCCATCTGGACATTGAGATAAGGTGGGACATTGCTTTGGACATGTGTGAGCGCGTGATTGCTGTTCGGTCTATGCTTGAAGAGTGGTTGGATGTTTATGGCAGGGATGGTGCACACCTTAAGCCAACGTTTGAGGAATGTAAGGTGATTGCGTATGTCATTGTCATCGTGAAGCCCTATACGGGCTTCACGGATGACATATACTGGTGGTCCTATCCCACCCTCTCCCTTGTCATACCCTTTTACTCTTCCCTCCTCGACAAGATGCAGAGCTGGGTCGTGAAAGCCGTGGGAGTAGAGCGCAAGAGGAAGTGCCGAGGACAAGCTGACCGTCTGGACTACAAGGAACAGCCGTTGGTCGAGCTAAAGGAGGGCATGACGTCCAGCATCGCCAAGCTAGACAAGTACGCGAAGTTGTGCACCAAGCGCCACATGTTGGCAACCGCCCTCGACCCTCGGATCCGCCTGCATTTCTACGCAAACATGCATCCCAAAGTCGGCATCGCCAACCCACCAGAGGTACACGTGAACGTGGTAGAGCTGCTAAGGCCGTAATACTTGGGGGTGGAGCTGTGCAAGGTTGTAGAGGAGGCTGACGCAGACGTGGCTAGAAACCTGCAACGGCAATGGTCTACAACAGCTCCAGCTTCAGAGCCACACGGACTCTGGTGTTGCTGCATCCACAACTACAGTAGCTCCAACGTTAGGTAAACAGCAACTATGTCATGTCTTGTTTCAGACAACACTTCTGTTCGTGCCAAAGACTTACCTAAGTTCTACAGCAATGACAACACCTGGCATGGCTAGTACCTTGTAGCCACGTTGCAGCTCAAGGAACCAGTCTGAGTCGGAAGTCATGGAGGCTGTACTAGAAGATACAGGCACCGGCATGTTTGCGGAGCCGAGCATAGTAACCACCTCACAGGGTACACCCTCCAGTTTGGAGGTGGACGTGGACAACTAGGCGAAGGACGAGAAGAAGCCCTATGAGTGCAAGATCCTCATGTACTTGCGCAAGTACAAGAAGAAGCACCAGACATTCCACCTCATAGCACTGGATCTCCTAGCCGTTCCAGCCACTAGCACGCCCTCAGAAAGGCTTTTTTCTCTGGGCCACCACATTATCACTGACTTCAGGCAGTCTCTGGTAGACCTCACAGTAGCGAACCTCATGCCACTGAAGTCACGGATCAACGATCCAACCCTGGTGGACTTCCCCGCAGCACCTAGTAGAGAGGTAGCACCAGAGTTGGTAGTGGAGGAGGCATGGGTGAATGCTCGTCGTTGTGGTGATCTAGATCTTGAGGAAGAGCTGGAAGGAGAGGGTGAAGATGATGGTGAAGATAAGGTTGTAGATGGGGGGGAAGGTGAGGGTACAGGTGAAAGGGGAGGGTGGGGGGGGGGGGACCTGAACATGTTGAGACTTAGACTCAGCATTAGGGACATGATGACATTTTGAAGACACTTGATTTTCAATTACTTTCTGATTGTGAATCATTGACACCATTCATCCATGATTATGTATGTCTGAATGTCTTCCATGAATATGCGTGTGTGTGAAAAAGTGAAGTGTAACCTTTCATCCTCTTAGTAGACACATTGAGAAAAACTGTGGAACTCATGGTTAGTGAAGATATACCATGCATGGTACATGACTCCCCAGATCCGGATCCATCCGTGAATACAAGGATTTGTGAATCCAAGGATCCATGACCCTGGTTCCGGATCTAGGTGGAGGACCCGTCGCACGGATCCGGATCACTCTGAATCTCCGAGGATAGGAACCGTGTGTAGCCTTACCTAGTTCTGATCTCTCTTCCTCCTCATTGTCCCATCGAGCCTGCTCACTTACCATCCTGCCACTATGGGACAGCGGATTACACCACCTACTCGGGACCTATACTCACCCAGCCAGAAACCATTCAATTCTGGAAAACATAACTCTTGTTCTCCTTGGCTACAAAAAAACAAAAAAGTCTCCACTCCTCCCTTTCACCTGTTTCTCCTTCCAACACGTATGAAAGATAGCCTGTAACGAATGGACAAGAAGCTGGGCCAAAACTGCGGCACTTGAGGGTCTCCGACCCTCAAGTCATCCCATCTACCGCCCCACAGGCCAGGACCAGTTCAAGACACATGGCACACCTCGCACTACATTACTCCCACACAGGAATGGACCCGCCCTCAATGTCCAAAATGGATGTCAAAACCCGGCGCTTGGATACCAAATGTAACAAATGGACGTGAAGCTTGACCCACTGGGCCAAAACCGCGGTACTTGAGGGTCTTCGACCCTCAAGTCATCCCATCCACCACACCACTAACCAGGATTAGTTCAAGCCACGTGGCACACTAGCGCTACATAGCTCTTGCTTATCCAATGCCACCAAGCTCCCCACTTCACAGCATAGAGCAGTGCATTCCTCCACCCCTCTAGATGCTTCAACGTAGCTTTCTATTGAGGATGAGCAATCAAGACAAACATCCTCTCTTCCTCTCGAGAAGAGAGGGTACCACTGCCTCTCAGATCCACTCTGTCATAACCAGCATCCTGTTCATGGCAATGTCACCGCTTGTTCCCTTCCGGCATACACTGTCTTACAGGAATAGGAATGGCTATCAGACAAACAAACTCCAACTGGAAGCTACATTCATTGAATATCTTAGCAGCATGAATATTCCAACCTGCCCCATTACACTCAAAGATCCCTAACCGAATACTGACCCAGTATTCCTATAGCGAGGGGCTCACCTCCTTTGGCTTCCAAATTAGCCATTGTCCTAGAGAAGTCGCCAGAGACATCACTGGACCAAGGGCTCATGCATGAACACCACCGTCAGATAACTGTTCACGACAACCTGCAAAGGCCCTCCCGCTGTTGGGTCTTCGACACGTAAGTAGCTCGGTTTCAACGACAGGACAAAGAACTATGATAACCGTTCTGCTAGCTCCCCACAGACAGTACATTAAGATGAAGACGTATAGCTATCCTAAATATGACAATCGTAGTAGCAGAAGAAGCATGTAACTATTGACGATGTATTTTGTACCGTCATCCATAGGATCTCTTTTCACATAGTAGTGCTAGTTTGTATAGAGTATGCTTGAATCTGCATTTTGCTCTTTACATTTTTCTCAAATTCATCATTCTCTCCTCAAGCCTAGGCTCTTGTCATGCCCCAACTGAGGCTCGGCCTATTGCCCCC
>SZWC01013401.1:38059-56374 GCA_023375785.1 Penium margaritaceum | reverse complement strand
CCCCCCCCCCCCCCGCCCCACACCAACCAAAAATTGACGTGTCAGTATTCGGTTTTTGGGCTTCGCTGCCAGCCGGGGTCGGTTGCTGATGATTCATAGCTGGTGAATTATCAGATATCACTCAATTCAAATGTTTGCCACTATTGACCACCCGATAAACATCCTTTGATGATCCAACGACTTGCGGTCGCCAAAACAAACAATGTCACATCGTTCGAGCTACGAGACCCTTTGTACTTTTTGAGACACACCCATGGTTGTTTTACATTAATCGATGGTGCGATTGTATCATAAGAACCTGTGCACCTGTATGCGACTTCCAATTTCTCTTGCGGTGCTTGGTGTCCGCCTCCACATACACACACCACATACACTTCTCTGCTGGTGGAGTGGGGTGCGATGGGGTGGCATTGGAGTTCAAAACCGTCTCCCCCCCCCCCGTCACCATTGAAGTGTATAGTGTGAGTGCATATGGAAGTGCACTCTTCGTAGTGTACGTCGAACAAATCCATACACAAGTTAAAAAATAATGAGCCTTCAAGGATGTTTTGCAGCTAAAACACACTAGTGTAACCTGGAGATGAATACGTCTGTGAACACGAGAGCGCCGACTCATACACTCCCCACATGCACTTTGTGGTGTCGGTGGTGGGGTGGGGGGAGGGGGGATGGGGGAGGGTAGCTGAGCGAACCTGGACATGATATCTAAAGATACCCATATTCTCGGTCCGTCCCGAAACTAGAGCTTTGACCTTTGAAATATGAAAGTAAGTCATGAGGAGCCCAGAACGCTAAATCAAATCAAAACATAGATACATTAAAAAATTCAAAGATATTGGATTTCCAAAAACACATGTTATGAAGAACAAAAGTAAGAAAATCAATTGTACATTTGTTCCGTACAATTCTCGTCCTTTCAACTTCTCTCCATAGAAAATTTTCCATGCACTTTTTTAAAACACTCAGTGTTGTTGCTTACTAGGAATGAAACCTTGTAGAAATGTACAAACTAATCATGTGATTTTTTGTAGTTCAATGAAACTTCTTGGAAAGGAGAATCATGGTGAGATGACTCTACAGGAAGTGTGAATGGAATCACTAGTAAATGTCTGGGTAGGAAATCACTTGCCACCTTCCATTGCTAAGGAATGACTTTAAGGAGATTTCTGTGTAATATCTTGTGTATGTTAAAGTTATGTGTGCATTATTTAAGGGGTGTATGAATTTGGGGTGATTGGTTCTAAATGAAGTCCTATTTCCGATGCCTCAAATCGCACCCCCCCATAGTTGCGTTGGATCCGGAAGAGCTAAGACAGGTGCTATGGATAGAAGCTCTTTAACAGTGAAAAAAACATTTTTGCAATGAGATGTTTACTTCCAATGTACGTCTTTTGATGTGAGCATGGTTAGCAGAGCCACCATAGTCGAATACCCTTGCACAAACTGTCAAAAGCACCTAGCTACTCGGAGATTTTGATGTTAAATTGTTTTCCTAGTTGAAGTTCATCGAATTGGACTTGAAGTTCAAATTCAAAGGGCCATACAAACAATTTTAGAATCCATATATCAAATTAATGGAACCAGTGGTGGGTTTTACTTCTGAGTTGTTGGGAGTCGTACTTTGCCTCGTTTTCAGCTCGTAGTACGTGTAAACAATGGTAAAATGGGTAGTTAATAAAACCGACGAGTCAAAGCTCCGTTTTTTGTTTACAACAGTTCCTGTCGGACTCAAAAGCGTAGATTCCAGGTCGGCGGTCGGTTCAAAATTCATCGCAAAGATTCTGACTAGAATCTGCACAGTTTCGTGTGCGCAAATGCCACTGGCCAGACTGACATGCCACAACAGATTCTGGCCACTAGGACAAGGGGGTTGCGTTCACCACCAAAATGGCGACGTCAAAATCATAGTTCACAAAAAAACTTGAACAAGTATTGACGTCAAAATAAAAGAACAACCAAGCTTTTGCTGGTCAAAATCAACGGCACACAACACATGTTAGAACTAGGTTCAAATGAAGCACCATTAAATTGAAAAAAAACTAGACATCATATTCAATGAGTAGTAGGGTAGCTTGGAAGGCCTAAGAAAGATCTGATTTGTCCAACATCTGTCCAAAATCGTTTTTGATGAGGCCAATCCACCACCGCTTGGACCTTTCGTAGATCAACATGGATACCATCCTTACCGACTATGTGTACAAGGTATTTGAGCTCATCTTATGCAAGCTTTCAATTGCTCACGCTTGCATATAACTTTTGTTCCCAAAGGATCACGAGGAATTTGTACAGATGAACAGATGTTCTATGTTTTCTTCCATTGATCTGGAGATAATCAAGATTTTTTACAGGTAAACCAAGACAAATTGACTGAGTTGTAAGGTGAACATTTGGTTCCTTTCTCTTTGAAGGTTGAGGGGCGTTTGTATGCCTGAAGCACAGCATCCAAAGTTAATAATGCCCCATGTGCATTCAAAATGTTGTGTTGGGCACATCATTTTTTTGGTGCCACATACTTGACGATATCTTTGAGACAAGTGTAAGGAAAAAAATAAAATTTCCCCTTGGAGTTGGTCAAACGGGTCCTCAACCCGCAAGAGGGGAAATCGGTTTTTCACCGTCAGGTTGTTCACTCTCAATTGTTTTCATGAAAAGGACTAGCACACCATAAGGCAAGTTACTTGGCTCGATCTACCCTTTTTTAAGGTACTCCTTCATTTGACGTTTGACCTCCCACCTTTCTGCCACAATAAGATACATGGGTCTGAACAGAGGAATTGCCTTTGGCTGCAGCAAAATCATGTGGCCCATGTGTTTGTCCAGTGGAAGCTCAGCTGATTGGTTTTTTAAATACATCCAAAAACTCTGCCAGTGGAGATTTGATCTCTTGTGGTATGTCTTTCTTCATGACGTCCCTCCACTTTCTGCAGCTGAGCCAAGAAGTATTAATAACCTTGTTGAATACGTCTCTTGACCTGCATCACAGACAAGCAGGCATGGACTTTAAGTCAGATCAGTGATGATCACATACCCATAATCAATGTAAAATGTTTCCATCCCTTTTTAAGGATCAAGTAATTTGATTCAAAGTACATAATAGCCATGTTCTTTGGGAGCCAAGGATCACCTAATACCATGTCAAACGGGTCAAGAAGGTTGAGTGCCTTTAGTTTGACACTCTCTGTGTATCATTGGATGCAACGTTTTCCTTCATAGGTACCAATTGCAAGAACTATACGGTTGTCACCAATGACAATTACGCCATCCGATCGCTCGTACTTTGGGTCCACCTGTTGGACAATGCCAAGATTGCCAAAGGAGTGATTCCCTCTAGTGTCAGCCAGCACGTTCACAAGAGTACCCGCTAGGTGTCCTTTGAGCTGCATTGTCATTTTGTCTCTACTCTTCGGAGTGAAAAGGCTCGAGTTTGTTGCAACTACGGATCTGGTACGGCTGCTGCCATAACTCCTATGATTCACCCATTCAGATCCACATCTTGTGGCAACGTGTGAATTTGGCTAGCACCTTTTAGTTTTTGAATTAGACTGGGTCAAAATTGCCAACCAAATGTGCGGCATACGTGATTGAGCTCTTCGCTTGGAGACCAATTGCATCAATCACGGCATCATCTAGTTCCTGTAGAATGGTCGGTGTCGCCACCACCAAGCAAGTTCGATCATGCATCCTATCCAAAGCCGCAAGGTTTAGTGAGCAATAAGGATCAACAAGTGTGGAGTGCGGTTCCATAAGAGATGAGAAAATAAAAGAGAAGTTTGAACTCGTAAAAAATGTAGGCATTTTGAGGCACCACCAAGAATTACCAAACTTTGCCCTGGTATTACTAGGCATTGCCAGGCATTGCCTATGCAGTGTTAGGAATTTCCATAGCATTGTTAAGCATTCCTAGGAATTATCCAAGAATTACCGGGAATTGCCAGGCATTCCCATTCATTTCCACACATTGCTAGGCATTGCACAGGCATTGTTGGACATTGCAAGTCATTTCCAAGCAATTCATAAGCATTGCCATGCGTTATATAGGCATTACCAGGCATTGTACATGCATTGCAAAGCATTTTCCAAGCATTCCCAGTCATTACCGGGCATTACGTATGCATTTTGAGGCATTGCCTTGCATTGTCTAGATATTTCTAGGAACTGTGAGAAGTTTTCCAGACATTTCCACACATTGCCAAGCTTTTACACGGCATTCAAAAACGTTTACAACATTGCCAAGAGCTGAGTTCTCTATTCTTAAGCCCATCAGTGATGTTGCGACCGGACTCTCACTTTGGTCTAGCGGACCAAGATATCCACGTGCTCAATGGGATCACCCGATCATATCCACGAGCGTATCTTTCCCAATGTCTGCCATATACAGCACTCAAAAGAAGAAGAACAAGGTATCCAACTTCCTCACCATGCTTGATCAGCGACATGCATCGCTGATTGAGCATGGCAAGGAGGGTTATGTGATCGTTGTTCGATCAGGACCTTTGCTCCATCGCAAGATTGTGATTGAGTGATGGTCCTCTTTTTCTTCATTTTTTCTTTCAACGTACAAACCCTCCATTACCCACAAAACCCAAAGTAGGCACTTTTTCATTACATTCCTGGCCCACCGCATGACGACTTCAGGATTTTTACACTGATCAGCTAAGGGTATTTTGGCCAGCTTGCCCAACCTTCCGTGGTTTGTTCCAGAAGCTTCTGACAGTTTGGGCCACAATCTAGGATGGTCAACATAAGTGTCTTGAATCATATTGATGTTCGGATATCATTTGGTCAACTTCTTGAAGGCACTATCGTTTTATGAAGATGCGTCTCCATATTCTCAAATCTCCTTGACTTCTCAGTGGAGCCTCTCAAAGTAGCCACTCACTGCGCAACCTCGCATGCATTGCTCGGCTCGAGTGCGGAAGACCCAACATATGGCTCAATCTTATTCTTGGCATTGTATTTTTGTGCTCGACTCACTCGACACTTGTCATTGAAGTTCAATCACTGCTAAATAAAAACGATTCATTTACCCTAAATCCTCGAATTGTCTGTTTTCTTACATCTCATCCTCATGAACCACCCATCTTTTGCACGGTGTAACACTTGGTACCAGAGCACAGTAGTATTAGAGGGACAACGGACGCGTTATCTACCTGGCGACAACCTCACACGAGTCTTTAGTGAATCTCCACCATTAAGAAGATCATAGACCTCAAGACAACAATGGTGACCAAAGCAAGCGCAATCGACAAAGATCAACACTCTGCAGCAAATCTTTAGGCAATGGAGGATCAGCAGCACAAAAACAATGACGCTTTCAAGACAAACCAGAGAGCAACAACAATTTTCACGAAGAATTGCACAAAACTGACAAACCCAACGGCCAATCTGGTGATGGACCCCTTGGGCTTAGTGAAGCTCTTGCCTCTATCATTGCCTTTCTGGTCAACACTTGGCATGATGGGAGGCACTTGCAAAAAGGCTACAATAAACGAAGACCTGTATCAAAAGTTGTCCAGACATGAGAGCTTGGATACCCATCTAGTCCAAAAGTTTAGCGCATAAAGGAGGATGAAGGAGGATGAAGGAGGATCTTTACTCACCGAGAGAAATCTTCAACTCTCAAGTGAACTCCAAATTGGACCAACACTTCGAGAGTCGTTCGATCCCGCGAACCCAAAGGGACCGATGGTCAGGTTGAGGCTAACGAGTTTGGAGGTGTACTTCACCACTGTTGCTATCAACAACAACAACAAAAAAAGTTACCTCGTGCCCTCACTTTTGTGTAGAACGGTTTTCAGTTGGTGTTTCCAATTCAAAGGCCATCCAATGGTAGCAGGAGAGTGGTGGAGCCAAATCATCAACTTACGCGACTGTTCTCACATCATCCTCCGCAAGCGTCCTACACCTAAAGAAGATGAAGTTGACTTGGAACAACGCTATCATGCCATCAAAAAGTGGAGAAAAATTGCATGCACTTTCCTCGTTCACTTTGTGAAGTTGATTGAGAAGTCCGACGCATGGTACATGCTCCATCGCCTATGTCAGGAGTCTAACATGGCGGAGTATACGTATTGTTTCCACAAAATCATCACCGGCAGCAACCTCGCCCCCGACAAACTATGTTTTTACTACAACAGTGGCCTCGAGTGGGAAATTCAACAAGCAATTGCAGTTCTTGGCACCTAGGAAGACCTTTGGCAAATGATTGCAGCAGCCGATTGCATCAATAGTGCCAAATACAACACTCGGAAACAAGAATCCAACGACGGGAAAACCCCTAGCCATAATACTTATTGTGGCGGATGAAAGTCGTATGAGGCGGAAACCTCGTTTGTGATGGAGATTGATGCAAGTGGATTAGAGCAGCGCCTCTATTTACATCAGCAAGAATGATAGGAAACTACATTTGCCTCTATTCAAGCGACCCACGTCACAATGACGGCCATGGGAAGCGGTAGAGGAAGTTGCGGTAGCCACAAGACACCAACCAATATCTGTGGTCGTGGCCAAGAGGTACCAGAAACATGAAGCTCAAGAATGGCTAGTCCACATGGAGGCAAGAGAGGCCGTAGAAGATGTAGCTGCCACGAAAACCACATTACCCTTCACATTTGAGAAGTTCGCAACTGTTACAAAAGATATTGTACCACTCATCTAGGAGTTCGAAGGCGTTTTTCATGGGAAACTACCTAGAGAGCTACCTTCGCAACGCGAAATCCATCATGTAATAGACCTGAAGCCAGGCAGCAAACTGATGGTGAAAGGGACCTATCAGAGGAGCGACCAAGAGCTGTAGGAGATGCTCGCTCAGGGGTGCATCACACCTTTCACGTCACCATACGCGGCACCTGTCCTTTTTGTAAAGAGGAAAACCGTAGAGATATGGAAGTGCGTGGACTATCAGGTGTTGAACGACATCACCACCAAGAACCGCACGTAGAGAAGCCTCTTTTGCTAGCAGGCAAAATTTTAAACAAACTCTACAAGGCACGGATTTTCAGCAGAATAGACGTACACATCGGCTATCATCAGATCAGTGCATGTGCTAATGATTTGTTGGAGACGGCATTCCACACCCAACACGTTTACTTTGAGTTCACGGTTATGCCTTTTGGACTCACAAACACCCTTGCCGCACTTGTGGCAGCGACGAACAACATATTTCGCCCGTACCTGACTTTGTCGTCGTATGCCTTGATGACATCCTAGTGTATAACCGCACCCTGGAGGAGCATAATGTATGTCTACAAAAAGTTCTTAAGATTTTACAAATAGTGATTCTTTTTAGAACTCTCCAATTGTGACTTTCGTTGCTGTTTAATCAAGTATCTAGAGGACATCAATAGCGGTGGACGAATCAGCATGGACTACAAAAGGTGGAAACAGTCACTGATTCGCCGACACCAAAAATGTTAAGGAATGATGGAAATTTGAGAGGGCAGGGGGTCAAACTTGCTCTTTAAATTTGATACCAAACTTGAATATTGTTAAGTAAAAAGTGACCACTAGACGAACGAACTTCCAACTTGTCGTCTGCCTGTCACACAGTGAAAGAATGGATCGTCTTACAAGTAGATTCCCAGTGCCAAATCACACGAGGGATTCACATAGATTTGCCAACCTCACATAGACTAGTTAGAACGCCTTATACACACTCTACATAAACATGGAATGCACATCCAAGCAGCAATACAAAGCTAGGGATTACCCTAGACGTATACAACTCACCGGAACATTGTAATCAATGAAGACTCAGACAAAGGAGTGCCCCCTACAAGTTGGAGAACACCGTCATAGAAGGAGCTGAAACCACTTGTGCCAGCTCCCACCACTTGTACTAAGCTTGAATGTGGACACCAACTCCCAGTGCAAGGGCACTGACATGATTGTGTGTATTGAGCTACTAAAATTGAAAACCTTAAGTAGTCTGGGGTCTTGGTGGCCTTACAGCTTTTGCTGACGATGAAGGGGTATGTACCATTTTGGTGATGTAAGGAAGTACCTTTTGATGAAGAGGTACATCTGAAGGTGGCAGTCTGTTGAAGCTCTTTGGTGATGTGGAAAAAAAGAGGGCCTTCAGAGACAAGGAAAACCCTTGATTGATGGTAAGGAGGTAGGAGGCTAAGGCCAAACCAAATAACATTCTGGTACATGAGGCTTGAACACGGATCTTGAGGACAGAAAATTCTGTTGAAATACCCACTCCAGACATATCCAAATTTCTGTAGGAGATTTTTCTTCAGAACCGTAAGTTGAACGACCAGTTTCCAACACTCCCCCTCGATCAATGAACGTTGACCCACTGTCAAGGAATGTTTTTATCTTTTTGGATAAAAAAGGTATTGTTTGAGGGTTGGAGATGAGCATTTATGCTTGAAGATGGAGAATTTAATTGCTGCAAAGTTGTAGAAGTGACTGAAGGAATTCAAGAAAAAGATTGTGGACATCGTTGAGAGCCTTGGGGCATGAGTATGTCTTATTGAGAGGAAGATTGATCAGGAGAGGAACATGATTGTTTTGTTGAAATCTAACTTGAAACGGATGAGAATGGTCAGTTTGAAGTTAGGGTTGCTGTTGTAGGTTGCAAAATCTTGACTGGGCATAAAAACAGTTCAGCAAACATCAAATGACGTCGTTAGCGATGTTTCTGTCATTTCAGGACTATCGGGTCGATGCGGGTTCGAGCAAATCACTCGTGAATTTGCTATAATTGGGCATGCCAGTTCGACCGCCACAACCGGGCATGCCTATTTGGCCATGCGAGAGGAGGGCAGTCGGCATACCGAAGAGGGCGGATTGACCAGCGAGCCATCGCGCACGCCCCCCTTTGGTCGCGCAAAACGGCTTGCACGGCCGGAATGAAGCAGAACGCCAGATTCCGCCACCCAAAAATCCGAACTGCCCAAAAACAGGCCGTTTCGAGTTCTGAAATGGGGCATAGCATGGGACTCAAAACGTGAAAGCTGCATATCTGCTTCACCTGCAGCAGAGATACTTCGAAAATTGTACAGCAAGATATTCCTTCACAAGACATAGAAACTTCAGAGGCAGAAAAACCATTTTTTTAAGACACTTGGAGCTGAGGATCGTCGGAAGTTAGTGAAGGAAGCTTCAAATCTTTGTGAGTATTAATTACACAAATGGTCAAACCAACAACATGATGGGCTAATGACTTGAATTCTAAATCCTCTGGCATGTTGAAGTTTTCTTAACAAATGATGCGGATGACTGGGGATGCTTCAGATGTGTTGATGATGAGTTGTTCCCCAAATGGGTCTTGAAATTCATTTATGAGGCTCGGAAGAGCAGTTGGTTTCATTATAGCTTTGAACAAAACGGTCCTCCCCCTGAAGGTGCAACACTTCTCCCCTTTTCCACGAGAGTAAGAAGTATTCCCATTTGCTTCTCCCTTTTGCTGATTTTTTGTCGTAGTTGTTGTGGTAGGAACGGATACAATGCATGTATCATCCTTGAAAGATTATTCTGGAAGCGCCTCTTCCTATAAGCTAGTATTAGGTCCATCTTCAGACAAACCTTTCAGAGAGTACATCAATATTGGTAGCCTTCCCGTTGATGATGGTGCACTTGATGTGCAAATCCTTTTAGCGGGATTGGAAAGTGTCCATGCTTTGAGGTCACCAATGTTGAAGTTCGTTGGCCACTCACAACTCTGTGCCCTCTTGCCTCTCACATTATGCACACACGCATGTACAGATTAAAGTGACCATGGGATCACCTGGGGAGTTGACTGGCGCGTCTATGCTGGCTGAAGCCATCGACGTCCCCAAGCTGCTGCTGGACCCAGGGGTGCCCTCTGGCACCCACATGACTATTGCATGATTTTTTCATGACTTCTGTGATGCGGTAGATGCTAGGGCCCGTACATTCTCCCTGCCGTGCCCTGCATCGTATTCTCTTGTTTTGCATGTGATGGGGGAGCTGCATTTTCCCGGGTGCTGATCCTTAGGGGGCCACCGTGCCGGTCTTGGCCGTGCATCGGTGAGTAGCCGCCCTCGGTTAATTCCGAGTGGTCGGGCTCGACCCCCGGGTGGCGGCACTCACTCACCCGAGCTCGTCGCTTGTGGTGGGTGAGCGCTCACCGGTCCTAGTCTCGCTCACTCCCCCCCACACTCACTTGTCTTGGTGTGAGCTCGAACTTTGCAAACAAGTTGCCGCATCCATGGCGTGTCTCCCACATTGGTGCTTGTTACGTAACCTTGCTTCCTCACACCCGGATAAGCTAGGCTAGCAACTTCCTAGCAACTTCTGGTATCAGAGCAAGGGGCGGATCTCGCCCACAACTCGTCGATCCTCGGCATCCGTGGCTCTCGTGGCTCTCTTGGCCACCTCAAGCCACTTAAGCGCATGAATATCCGTGCATCTCGGGGCATCTCCGCGCATTCCGGGCATCTCTGCGCATCTCCGCGCACCCACGTGCATCTCTGCACGTCTCCGTGGACCTCCACGCACCTCTGAACATCTTCGCGCACTCCGGACATCTCCGAGCACTCCGTGCATTACCGCGCATCTCTGTGCACCCACGTGTATCTCCACACGTCTGCGAGCATCTCCGCACACTTCGGGCATCTCCACGCACTCAGTGCATCTCCGCACACCTTCGGGCATCTGTCCGCACTCACGGGCATCTCCACGCACCCCATGCATCTCCACTTATCTCCGCGCACTCCGTGCATCTCCGCGTATCTCCGCGCACCCACGTGCATCTCCGCACACCTCCGGGCATCTCCGCGCACTCACGGGCATCTCCGTGCCCCCTGAGCATCTCTACTCATCTCCGAGCTTCTCCAGTCACTCCCGCGCACTCTCTTGTGCCCCTGCGCACCCACGAGCATCTCCACGCACCTCAGTCACGTCCGTGCATCTCCGGGCATCACCTCGCGTCGTCGGGCATCTCCACAGCTGCCACCCTGGATTCACCACCACTGGACGGACACCCAGACGAGGAGCTCAACTCTCCTCGAACTGAAGCTCTCTACACTGACCAAAACTGGGAGGACCCCCGCATCTACGATCCTCCTACTCCTCCCGACGACGACGCCCCACTCTGGTTTCGCATGCTGGACACCGACTACTGGCGAGAGGAGCTTACTGAGATCGCTGAGAGGGAGGCAGCTACACGCGAGGAAGAAATCAACAGGCAGGTCTACACTGCGAACGATCTACCACCATTGCCGCCTCGCCCCTCCACAATGCAACCACCTGGTGGCAGCTCACCAACCACCGCCTCTTCTACATCCAACACTATCGTCGGTCCATCCTCCACTGCACCTGCATCTGCTGAGCTAGCACCTACACCGGAGGTCCCTGGTGTCATCCCCGTTCTCCCAGTTCACACCGACTCCATTGGCCTGACGGGGGCCATCCTTGACGCAGCAACAGGTGCTGCAGCTACCTTTGCTGCCACCGCTCGTGCTTGTAGGGCCCCTACGCAGACGGCGGTGGGTCGTGCAGCAGACGCCTACGCGCACTCAGCAGCTTCTCTGACACTACTTGCTGCTGCAGCAGCAAACGTCGCCACCCAGGTTACAGCAGCAGCAGCCGCCGTCGCCACCGCTGCCTCCTTAGCTGCAGACGCCACTTCAGCAGCTGTCAGCTCTATCCGAGCCTCTACAGCAACAGCTGTCTTGACCCCCACGGGTGGCCCGCGGGAACTCACTCCGCACGTCACTACAGGGGTGCTGATAGTGTCTGCATCTGCAGCAGTAGCTGGGGCTTCTGTCACCGGCCTCCTTTGCTTGACTATGGCAGCTGCAGGCTGGGTGGCAATACTCTTCTCCTCAGCAGCAGCGGTGGTGTCTCCTCTCTTCGCCCTGCTGCCCCGTCACTAATTCGGTGAGCTCATCCTTCTCTTTTTTTCTCTTCTCACCTGTGTTCTTGTCTCGTTCATCTCTTTACCATGCCTGGATCAGAAGAGAAGTTAGAGGCCCTCCAGGTTGCCCTTAGTGAGGCCCTGGTTGAGCGCCGCAAGGCACAGGATGAGCTAGAGCTTGAGCGTGATGCACAGCAGGAGTTAGCAGCCACAGTAGCCTCATTGGTGCTAGAGCGTCTTCGCACTATCCCAGCGTTTGCATCAGTCATTCTCTCTGACAAGTCAGGATCTACAGGCTCCTCAGTGCCACCTGCTGGAGGCGTCGCTAACACCTCTTCTCCTTCCCCCTCAGCCGCCACTCAGACTGTTCCACCTGTGCGGCAGAAAGATTTTGAGACACCACCGCCTCAGTTCACCTCAAAGCTCACCTTCACATCATGGGAGACGCACTTCAGTGCGTGGGCTCAGGGTGAGCTGTTGTGGGAGTATTACTCGCCCGCTAAGGCCTCTTTCGTGCCACAGCCAGCAGAGGCAGCCCACGCTGTGCGGGCACTCATCAACGCCGGCCCCGCAAAACTTGCTGGATGACATCCGTACATACAATGTCAATCCCATCCGAGGCACCAGTGCAGACCTAGTGGGAGCCTATGCGCTCATTCGCCGCTGCAAAACTGTGACAGGGCATGCCACCCAGAGTGCACTCACAGTGCAATTCAACATGCTGCAAATGAGGGCAGATGAGATAGCAGACAAGTACTGGACCCACAGTCTGCACCTTCTGCGTGATCTTGGCAAGGCTGCACCAGGTCCTCTCTCTGCATGTCTCTCCATTGTGGCTGGTCTCATCCCTAAGCTGTCTGACCTGTATCTTCATGTCTCCTAGACAGAGCTCGAGCGTCTTGCCTCTGCCCCTATCCCAGCCGACTCCCCACCGGGGATCGGTCCTCTTTTTGACTTCACTGCTGCACGTCTCACTGACTGGTGGAACGCCCTCCAGAACAAGCGCATGCATCGCGCTGCCATTGCAGCAGTCACCACCTCCTCGCCATCGGCCTCCACTACAACATCTTCTGCTGCCTNCCTCTCTCTGCATGTCTCTCCATTGTGGCTGGTCTCATCCCTAAGCTGTCTGACCTGTATCTTCATGTCTCCTAGACAGAGCTCGAGCGTCTTGCCTCTGCCCCTATCCCAGCCGACTCCCCACCGGGGATCGGTCCTCTTTTTGACTTCACTGCTGCACGTCTCACTGACTGGTGGAACGCCCTCCAGAACAAGCGCATGCATCGCGCTGCCATTGCAGCAGTCACCACCTCCTCGCCATCGGCCTCCACTATAGCATCTTCTACTGCCTCATTGTCTCAGGCCTCTGCCCACTCCACACATGCTACTGGCCGCGGGGGGGGGGCGGTGGCTCGGGCTCTGGCCGTGGTGGAGGTCGTGGGGGCAAAGGTCGCGGGGTTGGTCGTGGCGGCAAGGGCTCTGCCGCTCCTGTAGCTGATGTCACCTGCTAGAACTGTGGCGCCATCGGTCACTCAGCGCCTAAATGTCCTTCTCCCCGTGACGACGCATGCGTGCTCACTGGGCGCGCAGTGGTGTTGCCGCTTCCACTACTGCTGCCGCTTCCACTGCTGCTGCCGCTTCCAATACTGCTGCCGCTTCCACTGCTGCTGCCGCCATGACAGTTTCATCCTCCACATCCTCTTCATCTGCCTCAGCCCGGACTGCTACATCTGCACCTCTCCAGCAGAAACCCCCTGCACCCAGCCCCTTGGGCTGGGTCCCCCCGCCATCTGGTCCTCCATACTACGGTTCCCCATCCTCACACTACTCTGTTCCTCACTGGAGTCGTGATGATGGCCACTAATCCGACCGCGCCTCTGACCGCTCCTCCGAGCGTTCCTCTGATCGTCGCGACAAGGAGCGCAGTCTCGAGCGTCGCCTCGCTGAACTTCTGCACCTTCGCTCTCAGGGAGGTGAGAGTGTGAGTGGCCAGTCCCGTGTCTCTGTATGTGAGTCGGATGTTACTCTTCGTGGGTCCGCATTGGGTGGTGTGCAAGGGGGCTTGTCTGATGATCGTCTCTGGATTGAACACTAGAAGTCTCACACGTTCCCCTCCCGTCTTGGTCATGTCACCTCCTCCTCTGCCCGTGGTACTGTGGCTGTCTGTTTGGTCCTTCCCTCCACTCGTGCCTCACATGGTCTCTAGATCATTGATTCAGGGGCCACCCATCACATGACCTCCTGCCGTTCTTCCTTTGTGTCTCTCGGGCCCGTTCAGTCTGTCCAGTCTGTGCGCACTGGCTCCGGCCAGCTGCTTCCCGTCCAAGGTGTTGGTGTCGTTCGCTTTGTTGGTCCTGGCGGCACTGTCTACCTGCCCGACATTCTGTATGTCCCCGACCTTGAGATCAGTCTTCTCTCTGTGACCACCCTTGACGATCAAGGCATGGACTTCTCGTCCAGTCGCGGCCTTGCTTCCATTTCCCTTTGCTCCTCTGGCCGCGTTGTTCTTCGTGGTGTGCGCTGTGATCATCTGTTCCGTATGCCACTCACGTTGCCTTTGTCCTCCGTTGCCTCTGTCCTTGTTCACGTCGCTCCTTTGCTGTCCCCAGATCATGCTGATCTCTTGCATCGCCGCCTCTGCCACATTCACACTGCCGCGATCCAGCGCTTGCTTTGCCTTCAGCCTGCCCACGGTCTTGATACCGCCACCTTCTCTCCATCCTGCACGTCCACCTGTCTGGATTGTGCCAGTGGCAAGATGCACCGCTCACCATTCTCCACCTCTGAATCCACCACCTCGCACCCTCTTGACATCATCCACGCCGATGTCATGGGCCCATTGCCCCAAGATTTCCGTGGTGGCCTTGGGCGGTATGTTCTGTGTCTCACTGATGACTACTCCCGTTACCGCAGGGTCTTCGCCCTGCGCCACAAAAGTGACGTCACTGACGTCTTGGAGTCGTGGCTTCCCCAGGCAGAGCGCGCTTGCCTTCGGTCCCTCCGCGCCTTTCGCAGCGACCGTGGTAGTGAGTTCTTTGGCCCCACGTCCCGCTTTCTTGAGTCCCGCGGTGTGCGGCTTGAACCCTCTGGTCCCTACTCTCCCTAGCAGAATGGTGTGTCCGAACGCTGGAACCGCACTCTTGCTGACGGGGTCCGCTCTCTGCTCTCTGCCTCCGGTCATTCTCCCCTCTTTGCCTTTGAAGCCATGTCCTACATGAACTGGGTCTGGAACCGCATTCCGCATGGACCACTTCCCCACACTGTCACTCCTTTTGAGCATTGGACTGGCAGGCGCGCGGACCTCCGCCTTGCCCGCATTTGGGGTTGTCTCGCCTCTGTCTGGATGCCTGCTGACCAGCGTGACGGTAAGCTGTCCCCTCGCGGTCGTCTGTGCATTTTTCTTGGTGTCTCTCCCTTCTCCAAGGCCTGGCGTTTCTGGGATCCTTCGCGCTGCCGTGTCGTTGAGTCTCGTGACGCTCTCTTCTTTGAGCACCTCTTTGAGCGCGATTCTCCCCGCTTTGGTGGGTCTCTCTCTCCGCCTCTTCGGGGTGGGGGTGGGTCTCTGTCCTCTGGGCCTGCTGTTCTCCCCTCAGTGCATCCCTCTGTTCCCTCTGTCTCCTCCTCTGCCAAACAGAGCTCTCCTGTGTCTGCGTTCCCCTCTCCGATGCTCTCACCCTCCACGACACCATTGGATTCTCCCATTCGGTCCTCCGGTTCTCCTGCTGTCTCGTCCTCCTCTCCTAGTGAGGGCGCAGTCTCACCGCCTTCCCCCGTTTCCTCCAAGCCGCCTCTTGTCTCCTCCTCTCCACCTGAGCAGTAGCATCCCGCTGACCCATCGTCATCTGCGCATGCTCCATCCATTCCCCCAGTCTCCCCCTACACACGTGGTGGGCGCCTACGGGCTCTCCCCTCTCAGTCGAACCCTGTCGTCTCTGGTGACCCTGGTCTCCGTGCTCTCGGTCTCACCACCTCTGGCCTGTCTGCAGCAGTGTCTGTCATACACCCCAGTACCACCCTGGGTTGCTCTCTTGTCGAACAAGAGTTCCACTCAGCTGCATCTTCCTCTGTAGCCGGGTATGTTGCCTCGTGCTTTGCTGCCGCCGGCCTTTCTCCTCTTTCTCCTGAGCAACAGACTGTACAGGCAGCTCGTACAACCTCTGACTCGCCATTGTGGGAGCAGGCCATGAAGGTCGAACTTGATGCACTGTCTGACCATGGTGTGTATGAGCTCGTTGACCTCCCACCTGGTCGCAAGGCAGCTGCTGCCAAGTGGGTATACCGTCGAAAGCTGAACCCAGACAATACAGTTGAACGGTACAAAGCTTGCCTCACCGCTAAGGGGTTCTCTCAAATCCCTGGGGTCGACTTTGATGAGACCTTTGCCCCAGTCGATTGCTACACCACAGCCAGAGCTCTTCTCATTCTTGTTGCTCAGCATGACTGGGAGCTGGAACAGATGGATGTCAACAATGCCTTTCTCCATGGCAAGCTGGACGAAGAGATTTACATAGTCCAGCCACCCGGCTTCTCTGATGGCACCAACCGGGTGTGGCGCTTGCGCAAGGCCCTCTATGGCCTCAAACAGTCCCCACGATGCTGGAACCAAGAGATCACAGCCACCCTTGAAAAGGGTCGCTACAAGCGAAGCACCGTGGATCCAGCGCTCTTTCTAGGGCCGCCCACCAAACCACTCATCGCCATTCTTGTTTACCTAGACGACCTTCTCATTGCTTCTCCCGATGCTGCGGTTGTGGTCGCCGCCAAGTCGCTACTCCAAGCGGCATACAAGATGAAGGATCTGGGCCCAGCTCGTGTCTTTCTTGGAATGGAGTTGGAGCAAGATCGTGCTCGTCGTGTCTTGCACGTGCATCAGGCTGCCTATGTGCGCAGCCTGGGGGAGCGCTTTGCCCCACTCATCATGTCCATTCCCACAGCGTCCACTCCCATGACGCCTGCTGGGAAGTCTCTCCTTAAGTCACTCGATCTCTCAAAGCTGGGGGAGACGGTTGATGTGACCGACTACCTCCGTGTCATTGGCTCTCTGATGTATCTCGCCACGACCACGCTTGCTGATGTCGCTTTTGTTGTGAATTTCCTGTCACAGTTCTCCTAATGCCCTCGGGAGCGCCACCTCGAGGCTGCATTGCGAGTGGTGCGGTACGCCCTCTCCAATCCTTGTGTTGGATTGCATTTTCGTACTCAGCCATCTGTTGTTGTGGATGGCTTCACAGACAGTGATTGAGCACATGATTCAGATGCTCGTAGCCGTACAGGGTACATCTTTCTAGTCGGTGGCACTGTAGTCTCTTGGAAAAGTTGCAAGCAAGGGTGTGTGGCACGCAACACTGCTAAGGCTGAGTATGTTGCTCTGGATGCTGGCACTTGTGAAGCTGTCTGGCTGTGTCGTCTGCTGCAATAGTTACGTGTTCCCATCCGCTTCATCACTCTGTGTTGTGATAACCAAAGCACAAAGGCCATCCCTGAGAACAGTGGCATGCATCACTCACGCACCAAACACATCAATGTGGAGCATCACTTTGTTCGTGAGTGCATTGCTGCTGGCATTGTCCAAGTCGCTTGGGTGGATACACGGTCTCAGAGAGCTGACTTCCTCACACAAGCCCTCAGTCGAAATGTCTTCAAAGGTGCTATTCATTCTGTGGGTCTCATCAGTCCGCATGAACCAGGTTGATCGTTGGTATGTATCCTCGCTCACACCTCTTGTGATCACTTCTTGTGATTCCCTTATGTGTGCTCTGGGGTGCTTGTCTGTGGGTCATGGGGGAGTGTTGAAGTTCGTTGGCCACTCACAACTCTGTGCCCTCTTGCCTCTCACATTATGCACACACGCATGTACAGATTAAAGTGACCATGGGATCACCTGAGGAGTTGACTGGCGCGTCTATGCTGGCTGAAGCCATCGACGTCCCCAAGCTGTTGCTGGACCCAGGGGTGCCCACCTACATGACTATTGCATGATTTTTTCATGACTTCTGTGATGCGGTAGATGCTAGGGCCCGTACATTCTCACTGCCGTGCCCTGTATCGTATTCTCTTGTTTTGCATGTGATGGGGGAGCTGCATTTTCCCGGGTGCTGATCCTTAGGGGGCCACCATGCCGGTCTTGGCCGTGCATCGGTGAGTAGCCGCCCTCGGTTAATTCTGAGTGGTCGGGCTCGACCCCCGGGTGGCGGCACTCACTCACCCAAGCTCGTCGCTCGTGGTGGGTGAGCGCTCACCGGTCCTAGTCTCGCTCGCTCCCCCCCACACTCACTTGTCTTGGTGTGAGCTCGAACTTTGCAAACAAGTTGCCGCATCCATGGCGCGTCTCCCACATTGGTGCTTGTTGCGTAACCTTGCTTCCTCACACCCGGATAAGCTAGGCTAGCAACTTCCTAGCAACTTCAACCAACTGAATATGGTGAAACTTTATGGGATTAGAACAGATGAGAGTTGTCTTCTTGCGATTTACAAAGGTTGCTGTT